>MU386574.1:0-67857 GCA_022497025.1 Hypoxylon sp. FL0890 | reverse complement strand
CACCACACCCCCCCCCCCCCCCCCCCCCCCCCCCCGCGCCCCCCCCCCCCCCCCCCCCCCGCCCCCCCCCCCCCCCCCCCCCCCCCCCCCCCCCCCCCCCCCCCGCGCCAGTGATAGTTCCGTTGGTTGATGGAATTCAATGCAAGGATTGATGAGAAAATAGAAGAAATGCCTCGAGTGTTATATGGTACCTAGTGAGTTCCGAGCAAGGAAATTTGGACTGTTGACCTTTCTAGGTGCCCTATTTCTCTACCACCATTTTGCGCTCTTAAACGACCTTGAATATTGCGTACATACCTCTTACGTGTGCATACGCAAGGTATTCATGCTGGCTGACGTGTGGCTATAAGCGAGGTATTATTAGATAAGACAGGCAATTTATGTATAATGGGTAAATATAGGTGAAAGAAGGAGAAAAAGAACGATAGCTTGAAATATATGAAGCGAAGAAACGAAACGAAACGAAACGAAAAGAAAAGAACAAGAGAAAACGGTATAGATTTCAACTTTGGATCCTGATGCAGAGGAGGAAGAAGGAAAAAAATCATGATTCTTCTTAGTATCCGAATCGGGAATTCTCAGTTGGTTCATGTAAAATACCTTACCTACATAGAGTGATGCTTGTTCATGCAGTGGCAGGTAGTGGCTAGAGGCTAGTGGCTAGCGACTAGTGCACGCGGCCTAAATCTAAACTTCCCTTTAGTGACAGCAAGCAGCCCCAACCCAGCAAAAAGGTGCGGGCCTCCAGGCTATTCCATTTCTTCGAGGTTGAGGTTAAAATACTGTGGAAAGTGCAGCAAAATGCTTGCTTCTTCCTGTTTGCACCCCTGTCTAAAGAACCCGCCTCAATTTCGTCAGATTGATGAAGTCGCTCTCAACACCCAATACTCCCCTTGACCTGCGACCGCGACCTGCAACCTGCAACCTGCAACCTGCGAATCGACTCCTATACACTCTAATCACTGCCAAAATATTCACCTTTGTAGTAGGTATGGTGCACAAACATGCGTTAATGGGAACCGTGTCACTTGTCAACAATCATTTACGTTTTACTCTGACAGCTTTGAAGCGACCAGAATTCGATTTTGCCTTTTTTAAGGCTTAAGCAGGGTCCTGACCGTTCGTGTGCTCGTGCGGCCGTGCTAAACACACATGCGAGGTACGTACACCTCAGGTAGGTCCATACATGTATTAGCTGAGCCCAGATATTTGGACCCAATTGAAAGATTTCGAAGAGCACCACAAGCGAAACAAAGCCACCCTGAATACCTAGGCATTCTTCTTCCCTCTCTTCTCCAGCTCTACACTACATCTATTTCGGTGACCGCTTCACTAAAGTACCTACTTCTCTACCTTACTTGGTAATTTTATATGCCTTAGGTACGACCGGGTGTTCAAGCCAACCTTGAAACTCGACAAAATTCCTTTTCTTCATCCACTTCTTCCGTCTTCTTACACATCACGTCTTTTCTAGTTCGCCCGCCAAGCACTTCCAAGCCTCAACTTCAAAGGTTAGAAAACTCCTGTTGGTCTCAACTCCAAATAGACCTCCCGCCATCTAAGCCTTTTGAAGAATTCTACGCGAGACACCATTCTTCTTATTTGGTAAGTCCCATATTCCCTTTCCTGTCTATCTACGCCTGCAACGTGCTTTCAACTTCCATTTACGTCCTGTTCTACATACGTACCTGTCAGTCGGTTTCGGGCGCAGCACACAAAAACGTCGTTTCCAACATGAACCTTCTCAAACTTGGGCGAGGACGTGGGTGGAAAACTCTGGCCAGGCTGCTTGGTACCTTACTTCCAGTGCCGCAGTGCGAGAGAGTCATGTACAACGCAGGTATCCTCAGGATAAGTGAGCTTGCTGTCGCTACCTTGCGAGGTACCTCCACATACGTACTTGTTGAAGTATAATCTGCTTGTTGGAGGGCTGGGGCGCCCTGGTCTGGACCAATCATATCTCGCTGTACCATACAGTACCATACAGTACCGTACAGTAGCGCAAAAGTACCTCTCAGTCCAGTGTACTTTGACGCATCTTAGTCCCTGTTAGTCAGTGGGAGATCCCCAAGCAGCCCACTTTTGCCAATATTTGAATTCCCACTATTGGTGATCGATCATTCACAACTTGCACGCGGCAACCTTGTTTGGATGAGTGTCCCAGGCCAAGGGCCCTACCTACACTCCAGTGTTGCTTGCTGTACATTCTACACTTCCCATGTCCATTCCCATCTTCCACTGCCGCCTTTCTTCCTCGTCACCACAACTTCCTCTCTACACCTCGTTGTCAATTTTCATATCTTTCCTATTTTCCGCCAGGGCCCGGGTTTTCTGCGCCTACCTCAATCTCAATACCGTCTCCTCCTTTTTCATGACGGCCCGCTCATTCGGAAAGCATATTGTCGCTGCATCCACGTCTTTAATTCCGATATGTGATTTACTGACACTAACATTCGTCCTCGAAGTCATCTCTCGTACCTCGTTTCAGCCACGACCCCCGGTCCACCGTCGTCGCTCAGATATCCCACCTACACCTAACCCGTCCGACTTTCTCTACAACTGAGAAATTCACAAATTGCCGCTATCTTTCTCTACCTCCTTCGGCGTCGCATCTAATCCATACTTATTTATCGCCCTATCTGATGAGATCCACCACCTGCTCGTCACTACTTACTACCATAGCCCAGCCGTGAATTCTCGACGAATCGCGCGTTCAGCTTAACCCTCGTTAGATACCTAGATCGCCCAAGCAACACTCTTCTCCCGACCGAGGATTCTGGCGACCAAGATAACCACGAACTTGCGAACTTGACATACCCAAGTCTGGATGGACTAGTCGGATCACGCTAGGCAACCTGCAGCCTACAACGGATTCTCGCCTTACTGCGAAGGAACCATTGACGACTTTGTCTTCCGCACGCCGTTTCGTTCTCGCGGTAGGACATAGCGAGATCCTTAAAACAGACTCATCACCAAAGTACCTTCCACCTAGGACCGATTTGCCTTATCAAAGATCTGTCGAGCTTGGAACTGGCAGCCGTCTTTGACTTGATCAAATCTACCTTCTCTCGCGGCCATGGCCGCCAATATGCCACAGATGGGCGGTGGCGGCCCTATGCGGCAGCGACCGCCCCACCAACAGCTGTCGCAGCTCGTGTATACACAAATGATGACACAGCCAACTCAGACCAACGGCTGGCAGGACCAAGTGCAGGCAAACATGCGCGTGAGCAACGCTATGAACTTGTAAGTGTTGCCGACTCGAATTTACACTAACCAAGCCATTACCCCCATCTCATCATTCTTATCACTATATATCCAACCCTCGAGCAAAATATGTGCTGATTTCATTCTTCTTAAGGATCTCCAACTCGTTCCTCGCTATGCCCTCTGTCGATTCACAGCAGCTTGTTTCGCATGGGCTAGCTTTCGAAAGGGAAGCTTTCATGAACTCCCCAGACAAGGTGAGTAACCGTCTATCTCATCATGAAGCATCTAAAGCTAATATTCTACCAAGGGAACCTATGATCAGAAGATTAGCGGCCGTGTGCAAGAGCTGTTTAAGCGACGACAAGCAAATGAGCAGAGCCTTCAGAGCACCCTCAACGCTCAGGCTCAGGCCCAAGCTCAAGCTCAGGCTCAAGCTCAGGCTCAGATGCTGATGAACCAGAACATGATGTCGAGGGGTATGGGTCAACCACCGCAACAGGGATTTCAGCACCTCCAACAACAGATGCAGCCCTCGCCGATTCCTCAACAGGCTCATCAACCTGGTATGGGCATGCCTGGCCCAGGCGGCGTTTCTATGAATCCAAACCAGCAGGCAATGCAGATGGGTGCTGCGCAGATGCGTCCTCAAATTCCAATGCATGCCACTCTTGCGAACTTATCAGCACAAGATAGAACAAAGGTCACGCAATTGGCTGTGGCAAAACTAAACCAAACTCCAGAACCGCAGCGGAACCAGATCCGCATGATGCTCCAGTCGAAATTCAGCCCGCAGCAGATGGCACAACTTCAGCAGGAGAACATGGATCCTGTCTTATACTTTTTCCAGAATCAAATCTTACAAGCTTGGAAGGGACAAACCGGTGGCAATTTTAGCGGTAACCAGGCAGCAATGCAGGCACAACAACGACAGATGAATCAGGCTGGACAGCAACTGGCTGGAGTTCCTGGTAATGAATTTGGCCCCTTTTCGAACGTGGAGAGCATTATGAACCAGCAAAAGGCCGGGTTACTCGCCCAGGAAGCGGGACAGATGGTAGTGCCGGCGAGCAGTGGGCCTGGTCGAAACGCTACACCGCAACCTATGGGTGGAGTCCAGGGCCCCAATCCCGGCAACCACCTAGGGCCGAACCAGTCTGGCATCCCTAATCAGTTGCATCAGCAGTTTAATCTGCCACAGGCTCAGCAACTCAAGATGGACCAGAGAGCTGCCCAGTCGCAGGCGCAGATTAGAGCTCAAGCCCAGGCAAAACAAATGCAGGGCCAGCCCGGCGGACTAAATGGCCCGGGAGCTATGTCACACAGTCCAGGTTTGAACACTTTGAATACCCCTGTTCGCCGGACACCTGTTGGTATGGGTCAGGGTGAGGGCCAACCACAGATGGGTCAACCCAACGGGCCTTTTGGTCAAGGACTGGATCCGCGTTTTAATCAGGGTAACCAGCGACCCCAGATGGGAGGAAACCCAAACAATAACGCACAGATGATCAGCGCTGTTCTTGGCCAGATGGTACCTGAGCAGCGCAGCGCATTCATGGCTCTGCCACCGGAGAAGAGGAATGAGATGCTCATGAGGTGGTCAGCTAACCAAGCCGCCAAAGCTGCTAGTCAGATGGCTGGACGTGGCCAACCTCCCCAGCCTAATCAGTTTACACAGGGCAACCCCATGGCTCAGTTTGGTGCAGGGAATAACGTGGGCCAACAGCCGAATCCCAACATGCCGATGAACGCCCAAAACCAGGTGCTTCTCCAGCAGCAGCTAAATAGGATGCGCAACAATATGCACAACCCAAATCGGCCGCAAGGAGCTCCAGACACGAGTGCGTTCATGGACTCTATGGACGTACCGCAAAGGATCCTGGATCAATTAAGGACGAGCCAGGGACTGCCACAGGAAATCAAGAAATGGAGTCAACTTAAACAATGGCTTGCCCAGAAGAACGCTAACCCGACCATGCTCAGCCAGCTTCAGAATTTCCAGAGTGCCCAATTCCATAGCATATTGAAGCAAAGGGCCACGGCAGGTAACCAGATGCCTCAGGCCAATATGCCACCGCAAGGGCCGCAGCCTCCCAACGGCCAAATGCCCACGCACCCTGTTGGTAATATGGGCCCCTTCCAGGGCGTCACTATCACGCCTGCGGAATTACAACAAGCCAGGAATCACGAGAGATTCAAGGGTTTACCGGAGGATAAACTCAGGTCGACCTTGTTACATATGAAGATGCAAAATATGCAGAGGGCGAAAGCAAACGGACAGGCACCGAATGCCCAAATGCAGACACCTCAGACGTCCCAACCGGGCAATGTCAATAGTACTACATCAGCCCCTCCGCCGAATCCTCCTAACGTACCGCAGCAGCGACCGCAAAACATGGGCACCGATGCGAACACGGCGGGATCTACAGTGCCTGCGAGGAACAACAGACAACCACAGGCTAATCGGCCGCCACAGGCTGCGCCCTCGGTCCCTCCCCAGAAAGTTGGCGTGAAGCGCGCCAGCACAGACGATGTGGTGGAGGTGCCAAACCCGTCGGGTACGCCGGTTCAGCGCCCTCCATCTCAGCAGGCACAGGGTCAGGGGCCTATGGCCCAGATGCCGCAACTGAACGCCGCACAACTTGCCAGCCTTCCGCCCGAACAAAGGAGCAGATTTGAGGCGATGCTGAGAAGCCGACAGACAGCTGGGGCGGATGGTACGGATGCACGGCAGAAATTGTCGGAAGAGATGCAGCGCCTCAAGGCCATTGGCCAAGAAGAGCATATAATTGCGGCGAAGGAGCCCTATCACGAAATTCCAATGACCCAAGAGCAGTATGCGGATATGGCTCAGAAGATCCAATCTGTGGTTGGGGAGATGGGCAAGCTTAGCAAAATCCTGGGCAAGTGGTACGCCCTTACTAGAGACGACAACCGGGCTAGGATGTTCTTTAAGATGGTGAGTTTTATTTACACAACAGTACATTTTGAGATGCCCAAGCTGACATTAGTTTAGCGACTTCGTTTAGTGAAGCAATATGTGGACGGCGACAAGATGACAACTCTAAAGAAGGCATTCTCCCTGAGACCGAAAGACTTGGACGGTGTGAGGGGTATGCTAGAGGGTATGGCTAGGGACGTTGCAGTTCAGTTCCCTCAAGTGATAAAGAGAAATGTCAACCAGCAGCAGAATACTTCGGAATCGGGACCTCAGCAAGGCCCTACCGAAAATACGGCGACACCGCCGACTGGTCAGCCGGCCCCGCTCAGCGCAGCTAACCTCGAAAAGCAAACCCAGGCTCTTAGCAAGGTGCAACATCATCAGAGAACTGGTAGCAAGAATGGGCAGCCGCCCGCTGCGCCGACTACCTCGCAACCTCCGTTTCCCTTTGGCGCGCAGTCACCTAATGGTCAGCCAACGTACATGGGAAAAGCTGCCATCACGGCAACAGACCTTCAATTACCCGCTCGCAAGAAAGTTAAGACTGGCACGCATTCTGGCATTGGTTCGGGAGGCCCAAGCGCCAACTCATCTCCCCAAGTACAAAAAGCGGCATCTCCCGAGATGAAGCGACCGGCGTCTACGGAGACGAAGCCAGCGCTGAAATTGCAATATCAGTGTCCCGAGCCAAGCTGCGAGGCACATGGTATTGGCTTTGCTACCCAAGAGGCTCAGCAACACCATATCGAGGAGGAGCACGTGAAACCGCGCCAGGACCCGTTCAAATTCGTAACCGAAAGCTTGGCTACTGCGCTCGGCTTGGACCCGAACGGCAAGCCGAAGGCCCCGCCGAACGCTTCGATGGCAGCGCCAGGCGCTTCGCAGGTGTCGGCTCCCCCCATGACTCACGACGTCTCGAAACAAGGCCAGACGCCTACAAGTAGAGCTGATGCAACTCCGATGTCTCGAGATTCATCGATGATGAAGAGACAGGGTAGCGCTGCGGGCTCTAGGCCTGCAGACCTATCCAAAACGATTGCCGGAAGGGTTGGCACGCCGAAGCCTGAGTCGGGAACCAAGGGCGGAGACGGTACCGCCGGTTCAGGGAAGCCAGCAGCGCCCGTAGGCGACGGTGCTTGGCCAATGACGACGATAGATCCTGCAGATCTATTCAACGTCCCTGGCCTTGAGAGCGGCGGCAATGGGGCCATTTCCGACATGAGCGTATACCGGGCAATAACGCCAAACGACACACCAGAATCCAGCAAGGACAGCGCGTCTTCTGAACCCAATAGTGACGTTTCGGAAGGGGTGTCGCTCAACCTTACGCTAAATATGGGATTCGACATATGGAACCCATTTGGTGGCGGCCCTCACATTGATCTAGACGCGCCCGATGTGGATCTTACGGACGTCGACCTGACTGGTGGCGAGAACGCGTTCCCGGCGTTCTCGTGGGATGACGTACATATAGATTTCTCGAAGGAATTCCAGTTAGATACGAGCCTGTACTCACTGGATACGACATAAGAGATCACGTCCATCTGACGGCCATCTAAGGCGGGATTCTCCATTTCACGAGGGGTAATATGGCCTGGTGGTGATAATATTTGATTTTATTTTATCTTAGCAGGAAGCGACAGAGCGTTGGCAAGGACAGGCAAAGCTATACAGGCAAGGACGGTGGGCTCGGCCGGAGGGCCTTAGTGAGGGGGCGTTGCCGGACTCTTTTCGTGTTTCCCCCCATGGATTGTTTTTTATATTTTTTGGGTGTATTTCTGACCTCATGATGAATGGAGGGTGGTCTGGACGGGAATGAGGAAAAACTTATCTGACATGATAGCGAGTGATTTGGTACAAACACTTTTACGTCTTAAAGGAGACAGCTATATAGAGCTGAGCGACGTCACGATACCCACAAAAAAGATAGGCGAACAGGGAAAATAGGACTGATAACAAGTGATAATTTCCAATTTTTCAAGCGCGCATATTCGGTTATTGCTCTAAATACTATACACAGCACGCATAGTGAATGAGAGCGTACTTCTAATATGGATATATATACAGGACTAGGGCTAGCAGACGAGTTCTGGCTCGAGCCGGGCGGGATAGCGTCACTAAGCAGACGTGATCGACCTCCAGCTGAGAGTGGGATGGCGGGATGGCGGGATGGCGGGGTAGATATGACTCTGATAGGCAGCATAGGGCAGTTACGGCGTCAGGTACCTGACTAACCTGACTAGCAAGGGATCCCTTGGCGATCTGTGTTGCATTGACATTAAATTATGCTACGCATCCAAACCCCCAGACCCCCCCGAAGAGGAAATAAGTAAATATTACAAGTATGCATAAATCAAGTCATAAACATAAAAATATGTAGAGTCCCATCGCATTCATCGCATTGAAGCGACGCGGTCTAGAAAGCGCGGCGCGCGACTGTACTAAAACCTTCTTAATGTTAAATAAGTCTAGGTCCCGACTGCCACAAATAAATTTGGCAGTTTGTGCCAACATCGTTCACACCTTCCAACTTACATTGTTCCAATAAAGAGTCCTTTATTTTATTCCACCAAGCGTAACTGGTGTCGTTGTCGTAGATTCTACTATTGCCACATACGAACCTACCCACCCACATCCACACCCACACCCACACACCCACCCACCTACTATCACAGCTAGACGAAGCGCACGAGATGGATACCTCACCGAGCAAGCGACGCGTATTAGCTCCCGTCGATGCCAATTCCAGAAGCCCGGCAGGTATCTCGAAGCTTGAGATATCCAAGTCACACCTTCTGAACCAAACCAACTACAACACCACAAAGAGGCCTCTTGATCTAGAACATGTCCATCAAGCCCCGCAATACGAACTAGTGCAACCAGCCAAGAGGCAGCGCACCTCAATCGACGGAGACGCTCAATCCGTAGTCGAAGACGGGGAACACGGCTTGAGAAGAGTACGCGTGCCGTGTGTCTCATCCAATGTTGACAGCGTTAGCTAATATGGTGCCACTTTAGGACTCTCGCAGCAACGGGGATAGCAATAGCAGTGACCGCGATTCCGTTGATGAAGGCCAACAGCCAGAGTCTCCCGACGAGGAGTCTTCAATTTTTGACAATTCTGTCATTGATACATCGCAGGCTACCACGATAACAGAGCCAGACGCGGAGGTAGCTGCGCCAACGCCTCCGGCGCCGCCTCGTCAGCAACGAGCCATGACGCGAGAGGAGGCTCGTATTGTAAGTGGAATGCAATCCGGAAGCATGGTAGGAGAGCGCGTAGCTAACTCCACCGTAGAAAGCGGAGACACTACGGTTGAGACTGGGTCTGGCGAGCTACAAAGTTCGGACGGGGCAGACGGACCTGCCTTTAGATCAACTCAAGGTCAAGCCCCTACGGGGTAGCAGCAAGTTTGGACGTGAGGAGCAGACTGAACAGCCATGCCTGCCTCCTCTGCCTCTGCCGCGACCTACGAGTTCAAGAGGGAATGAGGACGAGTCGCGGAGTAGACCCACTACAGCAACTCGCAAGGCATTACCCTCGGCGCCGCCTTTTCGTCGCGGGGACAGCTTTAGTCATCATCCAGACAGTTCGCCGGCAGGTCGGAGGTCGTTGCCCGAATTAGCAGCAGCGTCGCTAAGTACAATCCGAGTGTCCCAGGCAGTATCACCCCGGAGCTGTTAGCTAAGCTTGCCTCGGGACTGGCTATGTGGCTCCGTGCTAGCTTTTCTTTGCCGTGAACAAAAGGAAGCATGCAATGGTGTTGGGGATGCGTTATTCAAGGGGGTCTATCTATTTGCATTAGTGGGTCAGGGCGCTTTTTCTCGGGTGGTCGAAAGACCGGATGGAAGACTTGTTCACGTTGCTACACAGCGCCGCGTAGAAGCGAAGTAGGGAATGGGGAATTGATAATGGTTTCTACAAGTCCGGACTTTCTGCTTACGAGTGAATGTGAACGTGAATAGGGGTAAAAGGGGGGGAAGGAGGGAAGGAGGGAAGGAAGGACAACATACGTTGTGTTGATTCAATTAGAAAGAACGACAGACACTAAAGAGCTAGGTATCTAGGGTGTGCCTTCTCCAGGTCGGTAGGTCTTGATAGGTCTTGATGGCTCTCTCCTTATTCGTATTGCTTGGACCTAAGGTAAGGAAGCTGCTCTGTCGCAGCAAAGGTCCGTCGTGGAAGCCGAGACTTGGATGTCACCGCCTTCAAAACTTCCGAGTTTCTATTTCTTTTCTTTCATCTCGTCATCTCGTCATCTCATCATCTCATCATCTCTCCATCCCTCCATCCCTCCATTTCATCATTGCTATTTAACTTACCATTGTCTACCCGATTCCAACCTCGACTCTTAATCATCAACCACATAACACCAGTCCAGTCATGTGCTCGGCCGTCCAGTTCATCTACCGCTGCGGCTGCGTCGAGAGCACCACGTTCGAATGCTCAGGTACGACTATCAACATCACCCATCATCGCCGCCGCCGCTGCTATGGCGCATACAAAGTCATATCGACGGTACTGGACGAGGACTGCCACGACTGTTCTGGGGGCGCTGAGTCGCCTTCTCTGATTCCCGTTGGTGTCTTGCGGGAGCGCTCTCCCAATATGCCCACACCACGCCCGCCTACGCCCGTGATGGGTGAGGATTTGGCTATAGGTATGGGTCTGCTGGAGTCAGAGGGCGACTTTGAGTGAGGATCGGTGTGTGGATGTACAGCACTGTGGTCGAGGTAGGTATTCTTATACAAGAAACCGCCGCCGGATCTTCTAATGATACCCAATTAGGCCTTAAGATGCAAACCTTGATGTTGTCTCAAGATGGCTTTGCTTCTTCACTACAGCTACAGGGGGACACGAGGGCGAATATCATTGTAAGGCTTCGGTACAAGATGGCAGTTTGTAATGATTACATACATTCCATGCGATAGACAGTATCTGACTGAATGAGAGAATAGGGGAAGGAGTTAGAGTGCGAACTTGAGAGACCATGCCCGTCCTTGTCACCTAAATGCTCCTATTAAAGAAGCCATAGACCATATACTCTAAAGTTGCTACCACAAAATCGAGGCTCGGATTTCAAACATCACTCGGGCTTATATCGCTATACACTCGGGATATAGGTAGGTAGTCATAATTTTCCTGACATTAACATAAGAGGCAGTTCCTCCACCTACTAGATTGTGAATATTCATCAGCGCCTCGCATGTTTAAGGCACACCATATATGCCAGCCTCCTATACCTGTGACGACGCAGCCGCAACCGTAGCTGCGTGAAAAGCGAAGCCCTTGGCGTACATATACCCCTAATCCCTTAATACTTGCTCAACCTCCAAAATCCATTTTCAATGCTATGCTCGGTTGTCCCGCGTTATTGGACCCTTTCGCTGGCCCGCTGGTTTGCCGACCCGAGCGAATGACCTCCTCCATGAAAGCTTTCTGGCCTTCGTTCATTGCCGCCACGACACCCCTGAAGCCTGCTTGATCCGCCGAAGCTAGCTCCAATAATCGCGCACTCGTCTCGTGGTACACCTCAGTACCTTCGCTGGCAGCCCGGGAAAGTAGAGCCGGTACCACGATAGACATTGCAATCTGAGCGTGACCACTTCCAAGGCTAGCTACATATTGCGTTAGGGTATGGGCTACTAGTTTACGCGCACCCTCTGGGTCCTCCGGCTCCGTATCTACCACGAAGGCGATGAGGCGGGGAAGAAGATAGCGAGCAATAGATCGGTCGGCAGGCGTGGGAGAGGGCTGTAGTAGAAGAGACCGAATGCAGTTCGCTGCGATCTTTGCCGTCTACAATATGATTAGTGATAGGCTGGAATCAGAGAATATCAGCCGCTACTTACCATGCGATCTGTTAGACAATCAACAACTTCGTCTAGATACTTCGTAACAAGGCGATCGCTAGCTGCAAGTCGATTACTTCCACCGGTGAAGAGAATCGTAATCGCAAGCAAACAGTTCTTGACGCACTGTAAAGAGGTTGGGGCCTCTCGTTTCTGCGCATTCAGATAAATGGACAGGAAACGGCGTAAGCAGCCCTGTAATTGCATGTCGGTCGCCGAGCTGCGAGAGCTGGACGTGGTCGCCATGAATCTCTTGAGTATCGGTAGAGCTTGGGGGACAATGAGCTCCTGACAGGAAGGTGTCGCAAGTATAGTGGCGAAGATATGAATGATACATGCATGTAGATCCGTCTTGATGATTGCCGGAAACACCTCAGCCGCGTCTACGATAGCGTTTAGCCCAGTTCTTATGAGAAGAATAGCTTCCTCATTCAGATGGTGGCGCACTGGCTGGTTTGCCTCGGTCAGATTAGGCAACAACCCGGAGAGTACCAGAACTATTATTCTCGTGAGCTCGAATAACTGCTCAATATCCTCACTCAAGTCGCCGTCGTCGGGCTGCTCCTGCTTCCTCGCTGAAGGGTGAGCAACGCAAAGGGCGCGGGCGATTTCGACAATAACTCCTTGAACGTCGAGGCCTTCTGTCAGAACGAGGCGGTCTAATAAATCCATTGTTTCGGAAAAGATGGCTTCTCGGTAGATGGCGTGGCCTGAAACGCTCGGGTGCAGAATCTTCTTAAGAGCCTGGAGTATTTCGAGCGTCTGTTCTTGGGTAGCTAAGGAGTCAGTTTGACCCGACCTCGTCGCAAGGGCCTCGAATGCGATGCCGAAGAGGACGAAGAAGAAGGCGACTGGTTCGTCACGATAGTTGATATCAGCATTCTTCGATTGCCCATTCGTGCCAGGCGCATCAGCTTCCTTCCCGTCTAAAGCGTCGAAAACGAATTCACTGTCTTGCTCAATGAGGCTCGCAATAGCGTCAACGAGTTTTAGCCAGGAGTCTTGATAGAATTTAAGGAGCGTCTCCCGGTTGAGGGCTGCGTATATGGTATCCAGGCTACCCGACATGGATGGCGGCCCCAACGTCATTGATATGTCTGGCTCGAACCTTAGCCGAGCGAACTCCCGCAGAGACGCCAGCCACAACGGCGTCAGTGTGCCAATATGTGGTTTCAATACATCGAGCAAGTATTTCTGCTCTGAGCTAGCCACCTGAAGGTCCGCCCAGGCCGAATAGACGGACATCTTAACCATTACTTGAGCGTTGGAGCTGAGGCCTTTGAGATCACCGATTCCTGCATTCTCTGTCTCCGTCGAAAAGTTTTCGAGGGCGGTAACAAGCGTCTTCAAGATACGACCCATGCGGTCGACGTCTGTTACGATACCGGTAGAGATAAACGCGGCACATACGTTAACAGCCTCCGAGGCAAGTTCTGGGGACGAGTCTGCAGCGAAAGCAGGAGTCAATGCCGAGCTGATTTGCGCTTGGTATTGTTCAAGGAGCATTGCCTCTTCAAAATCAGGGTCTGGTGTCTTGCCAAACATTCGTAGAACAGCACCAATTATCTTCAAACCCCATATCCTTAGTTCTAGCACGCTGGAGGTTGAAGCCGAAAAAGCTATGCGGATGACATCGGCGATCCTAGCCTGGAGTGCAGATTGCGCAGGTGACTCTCCGTTTGTGGCGACGTCTTTCCCAATCAATACAAATATGTCATTTAGACAGCTCATTGCGAATGTCCTGACCTGCCAACGCAGGGGCTCCATCTCAGAACTCGAGGCGGTGTCTTTATCGTCTTTGGCGGTCCCAGCGGCTGCAGCGAAGCCGGCAACCTCCTCATCTTGTAGATCGATGGTGGCGGTTTGTCGTTTGACAGCGTTGCGTGGATCTTCGGGAGGTTTCTGTCGTGTCATCTTCAGCACGTTTTGGCAGCGAACAAGCCAGGCTCCAGTTTCTGTCAACGCGGTCTGGCGCAGCCAGTTTCGGATAACATTACGGATTCCATCGTGGCTAGGTGACACGTCTAGGACAAGCCATAGTTGATCCTCAAAGCCCGGATCTGCTGCCTCTAGTACGTCAAGTGAGTTCCTCTTCATCAGATTGTAAAGACCATCCACCGCGACATCACGGAGGCTAGGAATTTCGGAGTTGAGGTATTTCTGTAGTGTCTTGACATAATCGCTGAATATCATATGTCCGGGGGCGTATAAGGATAAATGCTCTGAGCACGCCAAGCTTTCGCGCTGTACAAGGATATCTTCCTCGCTTTGCAACTGATTAACAAGAGTAAGAATCAGTTCGCGCGATTTGGTAGAGTCTTGCAAGTCTGGTCCTACGACATTGATCAAAGAGTCGACGCAACGTGTTATCGCAGCCGTAGTCGATAGCTCCATTTCCAGACTCATGGATATAGCAGAGGATACTTCAGAGTGGTGAGTATCAGAAAGATACAGCTGGGATACCATCCCGAGAGTTCCGGAGACGTATGGTGAAAATCCAAGACCCGCAGAATCGGCAGCATCAGCAAGTGCCTCGAGAGCCCAGTAATGAACCGTCGGATGCGGATCATTGCATAGCGACATCAGAATACCAGTAATGGTTTTGAGATGGTATCCTGCACCCATGCTGCCTACCTTCGCCTGGATAGCACCCAGGGCCATGGCGCATCCCGCACGAGCACTGGGTTCCCGGTTACTCACAATAGTATCGACCAAGAACTTGATCTCGTGGTTAGTGAATGCATTGCCACATGCGTTGCAGAGGCGGGCTATGGCGCCATAACCTAGGCTGCGAATGTACTGATCTGGATCGACCACGAAGTTCCTAGCCATTTCTTGAAGGAGCTTTTCCACTGCCATGTTGGTGATATTGCCAGGTGGTGACTGTGTCTCCTTGACTGCAACCTTTAAGGCCAGGAATAAAGCACTAGCGACGTTAACATTGATGGCTGCCTTACGACCAGGATCGCGCTGCAAAGAACCGGCCGAGATGAACGTAGCAATTTGTTCGAGAACGCTCTCCTGCACCTTGGCCGGTGTGAGAGGAAACACAAAAGCGAAAAGCTGAATCGCCATATTCACCACCTCAGTAGCCGCGGGATCCGGGAGATCTCTGGAGGGATCGTTCTCGCCAACATAAAGCACAGCTGCATCGTGCTCTAACGACGGGCAAATTGGCGATAGAAGAAGGCTATCGATGATCTCATCTGGATCCGCCTCGTCAGTCTCCGGGCTCTCGTCTGAGTCGTCCTTCTCTCCGGGGAGTTTCTTGACCTTGAAGCCGCGAATGAGGTCGTTGACTCCGAAGCCAGAATTATCGCCTACGTCCCAAATGGTCTCAAAAGTTCCCGCGGCGTTGGCAATAGACGCACTCAAAGAATTAGCCGCATAATTTTCTGGGTCGGCAAACAGAGATATTGCTAGGGTAAGAAGATTGGACTGCAAGAGCGCCTCGCTGCCTCCGGCTGGGCTTTGGTTCACTAGCATGGTATAGCATTGTAGGACTCGCCGTTGAACCATCATGTCAAGGTCTTGCAGTTGCAGAGCAGGAGTTAACCTCTGAGAAATATCGTCAGTGGTCTTCTTTGAAGGGAGCATCCTAAGAAAGACGCTGGTATTCTGAAGCATGGTGGCAATGCGCTTCGACACGTCGACTGTTAACAAGCGGCTGTTGAACTGAAGGAATGAGAGAATAGAGCCTAAAGCGCATTCTTTAACATGAGTCAAGTAAGAAACTTCGAGGATATTGCGATGAGCAAAGTTGTCTTTGGCCAACGGTTTTGGCAAGGCATTCTTCCAGAGAACAAGTAGTTGGGAAAGGTGAATCTTGACGAAATTGGGACCTAGAGACATGAGCCCCCCGAGAAGGATCCAAGCGACCTGAACTTGCGTACTCGAGACGCGAAGTTCAGATTGGCCGCTGGACTTGAGGAGATTAGTAGCCATGGAATAGACCCTGTTGTTGATATCAAGGGAACCATATAATGGACGAGACGGGCTGGCGCTTAGAGTTGCGGCTAATCCATGTGCGAAACCAATACATCTCCTCGGGGAGTTTCTCGCGCCTCCAAGGAGCGATAATTCCCTGCTGAGGCTGTTCATACAAACAGACAAGCATGGCAAAAGCTGCTGCGGGCATGCCAGAACGAATGTTTTCATGCAGTATGAAGCAGATACCTGAACACTATAGCTGGGATGCTGGAGGACCTGTAAAAGTCCATCTCGGCACGATTCGGCGAAATTGTTCGAGGCAGATCCAAGTGACCTGACGAGCGAGGCGACAGCACCAAGAGCCGCAATTAGGGTATGCTTTGTCGGCTCGGGTCGCTCTTTAAGCACTTGAGGGTAATTCCTGAATATGTCATTGATGAGCGCTTTTGCTACAGTCGTTTGACCCGATTCGCCGAGAATCTTGCGGCCGATCACAACCTGAAGGATGGTGTCGACAATTCGGCGTGACATGAGGAGCCTATACCGATTATTGACTATGTTCTGATGACCTAGTAGGTCAACGGCCAAATGCTCCGTGATTTTTATGTAGTTTGTTTCGACAAACTTCTCTCCTAGCCGCTTCAAAACTCTTCCGTAACACACACCAAGAGCCGCCCTGGCCCTGTTTGTAGTGGACAGCCGAACATACTGAGTGGTTAGAGTCTTGAAGATATCATTCAAAGACAGTACAAGATCTTGACTTCTCTTCCCAGGTGCCGGGCTGCCAGGCCTTGATGGAATGTCTTCATCTTCTTCGAGCGCAACGCCTGGCTGTGTAGAAGCTCGCTTACTAGCTTTGGATTTGGACTTCTTGATTTTTGGTACTGGGCCGGCGCTAGGTGCAAACTCGGAATGGTTTTTTACCATGGCCTCGGCCAAGCAATCGGCAGCAGCATGTCTCACGTAGGAAGAACTAGAGTCGATGGTCTTGAAAATGGTCGACTTGAGATTTTCGAAATCGCTTGAATTCTCAAAGTACGAGGTATGTTTAGCCAGCGACCTTAGACAACGACAGGCCGATACGACAATTAGAGCGCCTTTGTCGCCGGATGCCGCATTTCGCGCCTGCTTCCAAATGTCCCTAGCGATATTCTCGTCTAAGCTCGTTTGCACCATGCCGACAATCTTGGTCAAGGCAACGAGTACGGCTGCGCGCAAGCCAGCATGGCTTTGAGACGACTTAAGCAATTTGACGAGGGCGCCGCAGGCCAACTGATGCAGGCCAATGGCACTATCACCAGCAGCAGCGTATACATCTCCTAAGCAACTGACGGCAGCATGCCTCGTTCGAATCTCGGCTTCGGTCTTGGATTTCCCGCTAGATATTATAGAGACCAGCTCATTTACGGTATCGAAAAGTAGTTTCCTATCCCCATTTCCAAAAACGTGGGCAAGTATCTTGCCGAGATTGACCCTTATGACTCGACTGGGAGAGGGCGTGGATAAGTTGATGATCTGAAAGACCTCCTTCTTGAGATAGAACTGCTGCGCGGTGCAATCGTCGGCAGACAAGTCGAGGGCATGATTGCTCAAGGAGGATACGAAATTCAGTAGGAACAGATCCTGCTGCTCGGCGGGAAGCGACTGGAGCTTCTGGAGATCGAGTTCTGGGTTGGACGTGGCCGTGGCCGTGGCCGTGTAGGAAATGCGTGGAGGAGCTACGGCTTGAGTAGTGCCGTTAGACTCTCGAGGAGGGGAATTTGGCGCTGACATGGAAAATCATGGATATACTCGACAAAGGGCTGGGAATGAATTTTGAAGCTGTAATTAAAAGCGCGACAGAATAGGCAAGGGGGGGAAACGGTGAGGCTCGCGGATAGAGTAAATGCCATCAAACTCGGAAAATGTTAAGAAGTACTCTTGGAAGGCATCAAGGGGCGCAACAGCACTGGAAGGCATGACATTCCCAATTTGAGGTCAGCATCCAATCACAAAGCTTAACTGTTTTAGTCCAATTGTTTCCTTGGAGGTAGGTACTATGGGCTGCTATGTACCTAAGGAGATGTCCCTGCGTTGGAATGCTCTATGCTCTATATTAGGTACTGCCCAAGCAGGTTTAGCTCGCTACAGGACTACATGCTAAATTACCTGAGGTATTAGGTAGCAACATGACGCGGGTACATGTACATGTATTAGGTATAAAACGTTTACACTTAATGGATCGGCATTAGGTACATAACCTAAGCAGCAGCTTTTACAGAATAAGGTACCTACATGTACCCACCTATATACATGTATGCAAAGAAGCTATCTCGATCTGCTGATTCGATAAGGTACACAAACCTGTTTCTTTTCATTCTTCAAGTTCAAATGCCTACCTAAACCTATAATGGTCAAATCGAGTGTTAGACGTCCCTTAGGAACCCGACCAGTGAGCAAACATGTCCCATCTCTTCTTATTCCCGAGTCGAATCATTGCGCCGAGATCGACCGTCCCTTCTACCATATGCACTCAATGTCGCCGGTCATTTACTCCCAGCTCGGCGCTCCGTAGCGGCCATAATCGTTGGTCCAAAATTCGACACGAGAAGGGCACCGCCGATGCAAAGAAAACTGCACAGAGAACTGTTTTCGCCAAGAATTTGACGCTCTACTCGAAATGTTTGTACCTGATATAAAAAAAATCCCCATTCCAAATGAGAGCGCTGATTGAATCCGAGATAGGGTATGGCCCAGACCCGAATCTGAACTCACAACTAGCTACGGTCATTACTGCCGCAAAGAAAGGTATTTGAGAACCTAGCACGGTAGAGGATAGCGGATAGCGCCCTCCGAAGCCATGGGTTAAACTTGAACGACCACGAGCGAACTATAAGAACATGTCTAACGGGAACCGCGAGGACAGCCGGCATGCCAAAGGCCAATATTGATGCGGCGATCGCACGAGGGCAGGGCAAGTCTTCTACTGGTGTAGGGCTTGAAAGTCTAACGATCGAAATTATGATGCCACCATCCGTGGCAATGGTCGTTGATGTAGAGACGGAAAATAGGCAACGAGCCTTACAAGAACTGAGGACTCTGATAAAGAGACATAAGGGCACCATTACCCCAACCGCATTTCTATTCACGAGGCTTGGCAGAACTATTTTAAAATCCACAGGAGGCGATTTTGATGAGGTCTTGATGCAGGCCCTGGAAGCTGGCGCCGAGGACGTGGAGCAGGACGAAAACGGCGACATACTCTTGTTTACACAGCCGAACGCAACCCACCAAGTAGCGCAAAATCTGAGCAAGGTACTGTCGACAGAGATTCTGAGCTCCGAGATTATATGGGCCCCGACAGCGGACAAGGTCAAGCTTGACGATGAGGAAGCGACAGAGGCCATAAGTAAATTTCTAAGCGCATTACAGGAGTATCCGGACGTCCAGGGGGTCTAGTGAGTATATATAGGAATATTTCTGTTGCTGGGCTCCTCCACAAAGTGACGTTGCTGACACGAGAACTTTTAGTGCGAATGCCGAACGAGGAGCTATATCCGAAGAGCTTTGGAATGCAGTAGAGGACAACCTCGACACATGATATGTAACATTTGTTGTACAATATGTATGGTACATATATGTCATGTAGATTATCTTGTACATGAGCACCCATGCCGCCCAATGGCGGGGCAATCCTATCTAAATCCCGCCATTGCGAAGAGCGGAGAGATGAAGCTGTTGCCGAATACTCGAGTTGAGGTCGAAAGAATGCATTGGTCGCGTGATCCTACTGTAGTCCCATTTTATAACCCCAAACGCCGCTGAAGCCAATGCCCTAATGCAATCCCATTGCCCTATTTTAAGGGTTGCGGGTATCTTGAGCACCCTCAATGCGTCCAGCCCTAGCCCACCCTAGGATCTGTCATTCTCCTGGTCCTCATTCGGAGGCAACGGCGGCTGTCTCGCCTCATTTTCAAGCCTCTTGTCCCTAATGTACAACCGTCGCGCGCGTAATCGTTGTAGTTCGGCGTGGATCTCATCTCTGTCGAGGGGTACCTTGTTCGCCTGCTCCGGCTTGGGCCAGAAGTCGGGCACGGAGAATCGCTCGTCGAGGTTGGTGCCGAAGTAGTACATGATGCCAATCGGGAACATGACATACATGCCGAACTATACCGGTGAGCATGCGATCTTTGCGAGCAGGAGAAGAGAGTGGTTACTAACCTTGAAGACTTCTAAGTTTAGGCCGCCCATTGTGAGATGAGGTCAGCTTGTTTTGGATTGGGACAGCTTGGGACGCTCGTAAAAGAGGCCTGGACGTAAAATCGAATGATCACATGTATGGTTGAACTTAGGCAATATAGAGTGTTGAGTCGCTTTGTCGCAGTTGGAATGCTTCAATGTTCCAATGAAAACTGTCGAAATTCAACATACCATGGGAGTACTCCAGGATCTGATTGGCTCACAACGAAAGGCTAACGGTCGCACCGGGATTTTTCCATTTTCCCCTCATTTGCACTTTACACGATAAACGCATATATGTATACCCTCTATCATTAGGTAGTTATTAGATGAATTCAGGATATGAAAGTATACCTTTAAAGTGAAGCCTTCATACTACGAGTCGAGACTTACCTAAGTACATGTAGTTTACCTGCTAGACGAAGAACTGAACTAGAGGCGTAACTGGTAGACAGTTAGATGCTTGGGAGCAAAATCTAGAGTCACTTTATTCATAATAGACAAACATTATGCGTAAGAATATCACATTTAGAGCTTCTCAATTTCTCCTCGGAGGACGGCCGCAGCTCTTGGTTACTCTCCAAGCCGCCAGTCCTCGCCTACCAACTACTCTCTTCAGTGTAGGCCAAACGCCGTCTTCCGCCCAATCCAAGTCATCCAGGTTGAAGTGTCTGTTATACCTCCAAACCTCCCGAAATCTCAGCCCGTCCAACCCTTTATTTTCTAAATACGGATCTAACCACGTCGACGAAAGCGGCGCGATAAGGTATGTGCCGTTCGGCTCCTTGAGGTACTCGAGGTTCCTCCGATCAGCCGGTGTATCGCATGTTGCTATCCGCTCCAGCTCCTCCAGCAATTTTTCACCTTCCATGCCCGCTACATCCTTCGTTTGCAAAACGGCGTTCTTCCCATTTAGAAGCCAGATTGGTGGCATGTAGGTTTTCCACCATATAGCCTGCGTCGCATCTGGCTGCTTGCTGAGAAATACTTGAGCCGGTACGATGCCAGCCTGATGGTACGTTCCCATAAGTAGGCCGAGAATCACATTGAAGCCCACCCAAGCAGTAACCCAAAGGTTCCTATATGTTGGGTTCTTCGGAAGTCGCACGGATGAGAGCAAGAGCGGTACAGTCGGGAGCAAAAATCGAGCTTCCTGATGTTGGAAGATTGACAGAACGAACACACCCGATATCGCCGAGTACAGTCCGAGAGATAAACGGGGCTTTGTGAATAGAAGAGCAACAGCCGGCCCTATGAGCAGTGGGAGATTGACCAGGATGTGCTGGTACCAGGGGTGTAATCCGTGCTCTGCCAAATTTGAGGGGGAGAGGTTATATTTCAGGTTATTCAAAGGCGTAATAACTGGATTACGGTAGAGGTCCGACCAGGAGATGGAATGCGGAGTGTAAAATGATGTATCAAGAGAGATGGCGATTAAAACGGTTAAAAGTCCAGACGCTGCCATAGCGAAGAAGGACAAGGGTCTTGGAAGTGTAATGGTCAGTCCCCAACACAGCCAAAAGGGGATAGATGACTTACCTATTTTTGAAATGGGGTATCAATCGAAGTCCAGGAATAAGTAAAAATGCAGGGAAAGTTATTCTATTGAAAACACCGAACACGGCTACGATGCCAAGCACCGTCGATGCTGCCAGGGAAGAACTCTGTACCAGCTCAGGGGTTAGTCCATGAATCCTAAAAAGGTACTCTCTTGGGGTGTGACCAACTGAAGCCTCGAAAATCCGCTCCATGAGCACAAGGCACCACGCGACCACCAGAGTCTCAATCGAGTTGGAAAAGGTATGAGTCTGAAAGGTCCAAGTCACGTATGAAGATGCGACTAGCAACACGGCAACCGGACGGTGTCGTTGCGACTGGACCAGCTCATGAATAGCCCAGTCCTCCAGGACGAAGCTGAGGACGAACATCAGAACACGCAACGTCCAAAACACGGAAATCGGTGGTATCTCGCCATCATCCCCATTACCAATCCATAACCACCTCAGAAGGAGCATGGGCAATCCGTAAACGGGCCATAGTGGAAAGACGCTCCGTATAGGGTGGTCGCTCGTAAATTCCCAGGTCAGTCGGACCGGGTAACTGAAGATCTGGCCTACAAGGAAGCACACAGATTAGCTAGTTGAGCCAAAGATTATATATGTATGGCCACCTACCAGCAATGACCTCAGGGCCTTGGAAATTCTCGTCTGGGTGAAGATAGCTCGGCGAGAGGGCGAACCATAGCCGTACCAAAACCAGAAATAGATGTGTACGCCGCCGCATGTTTCTATTTGAGGGATACAATGGATTTATGTACATTGCCAAGGTACGGCACACTGCCAAGAAGATGTAGATAGGTGTCGCGGTTTGTAGGATGCGGTCGTGTCTGCAGTCGCGTAGCACGGTCAGTCGCAGTCGCAGTCGCAGTCGCAGTCATTATCGCAAGAATAATCGCAAGAATAATCGCGTGTGGAGTCGCAGTCGGCGGGGTGTGTTTTTCGCAGACGCGATGAATATCTCTATTTCATTAATGGCGGAACGCGCCGGATGTTCTACTTGGGCAATCTTCCTCTTAAGAGTCGGCCAAGACTTGACACCACGAAAGAAGTATTGACGTTTGTTCGAAATGTGCTGTTTTGTATCATGGATAACAGGGAAGAGTCAATATTAAAAGAAGGAATAACAAAAGGCATAAAAAGAAGGATTAGTACAATAATAAAAGCCGTAGAGAAAATAACAGAATAAACCAAAATAAAGACAAGCCGAATATAACAAGGACAATAAATTACAAGCTAAAGCTACCCAGGTAGGGAAGGGAGGTAAGATGACACGGGTCACAAAATTCGAACATCGCAGCATAGCACACACCACATAGCAACACACATGGTCGCACCCATTTTACCAAACCGTTTGGCTAAGATCCGCATGCATCCTCGTTCGATCGTTAAACTCTGATAAGATTGTTGGTATCCACAACGATACATCCTATGTCTACCCATTTATGCATCTACCGACATGTACCTGCCAATCTTGCGAATTTCGTGCAGGGATCCGAGCTAGGGTAAGGCTAAGTACCGTTCAGAGACAGGAATGGAACACGGGTGCGGAAAAAGGAGCTATCAAATCTTATTTACTGGGCCAATTCCTTAAGATACTTGTACATGACATTGTCATTCCGGTACGATGTAGTTACCCGCAATAAGGCTGACAGAATTCCTACATGCCTCACACGGTGCACCCAGGAACTACAGCTAGTTGTAAAGTTCCTAGGAATTAAATATCAGCTACCTCCCAAAATATACGATTTCAGAGGCTTTCTCATTCTCCAATTCTTGCATTGTAACAGGCATTTAACTGGCGTCCAAATATATGTACTCGTCTAACGGTATATAGCTGTCTCATTGACCATGCATTATGCAGGACATCTATTTACATCCGGGTATTATCTAGAATGCTCATCGACTACCTAGCCTAAGATTATATGCCATACCTGTCTTCTAGACTTGGTCCTTCCGCCTAGTTCGAATTGTCCATCTTCCATGCATGACGCATCATATGCTACCAAGCCAATATAGCATACCACCCAACGCCACGTTGATAACGAGATGCTGACCCAAACTCCAAGCCATGCTATACAAATACTTTGGTGAGAACACCGTCCAGATGAACAAATGCGTCCTCAGCGCTGTGCAAGCCATCATTACAAATCCGAGAGTGACGGTTACAAACGTCGTCAAGATGGCCGTGTGCTGTCGATAAACGGAACCATCACCTTGTTTTGTAGACTGCCTACTCTGAAGTAGTAGCAAGATCGAAGCCGACGTCCACCAGACTGGAGCAGCCCAGTTGCTCAGAAAGGTTAAGACTCCAACGGCAAATATGTTGAAACCACTAACGCCGTTGTATGCGTTCGATAGATCTACACCAGAAATCGCATTGGAACCGCCCATGGCAAAGAAGGAAGAAAACTGAAGGAGCAACGAGGAAATTGTAATCTCGGCTACCCCCAGACTAAGCCTGCTCAAGTACGAGTGGATAGCTTGAAATAGCAAGAAGAGTGGCACGTTAGTGACTCGAGACTGTGTCAATGCGAACATTGTATACAGATAATGTAAAGTACGCATAGCTAAGCAAAAGTTAGCGCGTGCTAGCGTTATGCCTGTATCAAAGGAAACTCACCATCCATTTTGGAAGCTTTGGTCCGTAACACGACAAGGTTGTACAAGGGGTATATCAAAGTAAGCCCAAGGCCAAGAAAGACCGCTCGGGCTCGGTTCACGAGAGACGGCCCATCGAATATGTTAACGAGGGCTCTCGCAAGCCCAACTACTAGCTCAGGAGCGTCTTCGTTGGTAAAAGCGAGTTTGAAGGATATTGCAGACGTCATAAGCCCTGCCACCACAGATCCCGAGATGGCAGCCGGGACGTTTCTGAGGGCGTTGAACAATTCCACGGAAACCATCCCATACGTTGCCATGACAAGACACCAAAGTAGTGATGGGTTTGATGCGATGAAACTGGTCACGATGTCGGGTTCGCCGGCGAATTTCTGTCCAGTCTGGTTCCATCCTCGTGTGAGCCTCATAGCGCCAAGCGCAATAAACCCCGCCATTAAGGACTGGCGCGTTACCCTCGGCGTCCTGGTCTCAAATCAGTTCTGAAGGTGGATTGCGACGGTAATTGGAGTTCCCTACGATATAACAGCAAGGTAAAGCAGCCAGGCAGATGTAATCCAATACCAAAAGTGCTGTTCTTCCTCAACATAACTGCTAGCAAACATCATGATACCATAGAGCAGGGTGATCAGCATAAACGGTCCTAGACTGGAAGCTCTCGCGGGAGTTGAGGTTGCTACCACGTATGCTGCCGCGATGGAGGCCACTGCTGTTACGGACCCGCCGTAAGCTAGCATCGACATATCGTAGTTGCTAGCCATACTGCTCATTAAGGTCTGTGCCTTAGAGAGCCACTGTTACCTGTTAGTACGCTGCTTTCCACCACATGACAAGCCCAATACCATACCTTTGATGTATTCGCAATCCATTCATCATCTAGGTCATCAGCTGACGTCTTCCCAGCAGTTTCTTTGATGTTTTGCCATTCGCAAACCAGTTCTTCGGCCAGGGAACCAGGGTGAGCGCAGTCTGGGCTGTATTGTCTGCCCGCAGATGAGCCACTGTAGGTTGCAGCGACAATATCGAAAATCTGTTTTGCGTTTCGCACAAGGATCTGGAGCTTGTCGTGTTCTTACTGGCGTTAGCAGAGCCCGTACCAACTGCGAAAAGATTCACTTGCTGTCTGGCCAAAAGCGTAAGAAGTCCAACATAAAAGAACCCAAACTGTTTTTGGGTACTGGGAATCCGAGCAAAGCGGCTAGAGTCGGGGCGAGATCAGACTGCTCGATAATATTGTAGTACTGGAAATCTTCCACCCAGTCTGCCGGTACTTTCACGGGCTTCGAGACAGACCTTAACTTGGGTGAGACAAACACCAGAGCAGGCGAGGTTTCTCCAGGAGACGAGGCTCCATGATTGCCGGCGTCGTTCATGCCATGATCTCCACAGAAAACAAGCAAGGTTGACTGCAGGTGAGGCTGGGTGTCCATGGCCTCGTATATCATACGAACAATGTCGTCCATCTCTCGCTGCTTCGGGATCATGTTTGGGCCTCGAGGACCAGTCTTGTGGCCGATGTGGTCTAGACCGAGATAATGTAAAACCATTGTGTTCCAGTCATCGCTGCGCAGCTCGTCTGGGATGTGCCGCGTCACGTTATTGTCAACTTCTGTAAAGTCAGAAACGAAGAAACTCGAAGTGCCGTCCGCTCGATCAAATACGCCAGGAAATAGCTTCAGCCATGTATCATCGCCGTACATGACTAGCTTTCCAGTCCCCTTTGCTTTCATCTGAGCAAGCCAAGTGTCTTGAGCAGCGAGGGTGGAAGACGTGTCAGCTTCATCGAAGTTCAAGATAGCGTCGAGGAAAGAAGGCGTGGAACCCGTGGTGATGGCCTTTATCCGAGGCATCGTGATAGTCGGCGAAGTGGCATGGGCAGTGAACGGGATGGCAGCCCCATCGGAAATCAACCTAGACGCTCGCATCAGCACTACAAGGCACAAGGCAGCGTCGAGTTTCCCAATCCTCTAACCCTTGCGTGAATTCGAACCCCGAGCCATCGGTATATACAAAGTCGCTGGGCTAGTTAGTTGCACAGGCGCATAGCATCGGGCGGTGGGCTGCGCCTAGACGACGAACCTGCGCAAAGCATCGATGACCATGAATATCAACCGATCGAACGGGGCTTTAGGTGGCGGTCCATATTCAAGGGTCTGGTATTCGGCTAGACCAGGGAGAAAAGGTTTATAGGGAAAGAAGCCAATGGCAAAGAGAACAATTGCGACGGGTATGAAGAGATTAGCTGCGACAAGAAGCACAGTCGAGACAGGGAAGACATAGTGACGGTGCATGTCCAATTACGGTAGAGAAGCTATTTTATGGGATAAAAGTGATTAGTATTAAAAGTACAGGTTAGAACCCGTTTTCACCATGCCCCATTGTCTAGGATAAAACGAGAGTGGTGTCACAGATAGACAGTAGAATCCGGGCGTGTTCGCGAGTTCGCGATAATAATTGAAAGGTCGAAATTGGCACTCCAGTCTCCCACAGCTGTGGTAAGGTAGGAATTCATCAATCATGCAGGGACACATGAGTAGAGGTACCTACCGCACATGTACCAGAGTACTGAGGTACGACGTAGGTGCATGTACAAGTGGAGACTCTACATATGTACCCACCCGCACCCCCACAGGTACATGTAGCAATCAGACGTGCATACAATGTTGCTGCTAGCCAATGAGCCCCCCGCATTCTCCGTTGATTCCATTCCACTTCTGGAGCTTTCGAAGCAGAAGCTTCCGTCATCCGATTCTCTTCGATAATATAAAGCGTCGTCGCAGACTCAACCATTCGTTAGGCTTTATTCTACTAGCTGTAGTTGTATGAATCAACTTGAGAACGAAATCTATCAGTTCAAACACCAAGAGCCAAGTGGCATCATGGCCGCCAACAACTCGTCCGATAACCCTTTTATCCGCTTCAAGAACCACATCGATAGCAATATCGAACGGGGTTTCCAAACAATCTTCGGATCATTAGCCTCTGCGGAGACACGAGACGAGAGCAACATGCCGACCAAAAGTCGTGAACGTGTTCCTGATAGAAGCAAGCCAGAATCCTCCCCGTCGGACTCAAACATACCTGGCGCGGATAGTGGGAGTGTCAGTGCAGACGACGTCCTTTCTTGGGCCACCTCGTCTCCATATTCTCCTCTAAATCTTCAGTCCATAGCACAACCTCGCCCGAGCGATGCTCCTCGTGACTATCCAAATTGCTTTACCTTCCGGGACGCATTCGAAGATCTGCTAGCAGTGAATGCTGGACAGCCACTCTCAGATCTGCGGAGACTTGCTTTTGCGAAACACTTCGAACACGTGTGGTACTTTCCTTGGGGTATGCCTGTGGAAGACTGGGTGGCTGGTGTTGGGCGGCGAGGGCTCTGGAGTTCCTACTTCCCTCTGTCGTCTTCAGCAAGGCGTCAACTATCCTACGGCTTCATTTCTCCCTGGAGGATGTTGCAAACGGATGAGAATAGATTCCGTCAACCTCAAGCAGTGATATGGCCAGACACTGGCTTCCCATCTTGGGAGCATCATCACCCACAATGGCACCACACCTGGAGTAGATGCAAGGAGAGGCCACCCAAGCGCGACATGGAACCGACCAAGCAGCAGGAAGCAGACTCGGAAGGTGACTTATACGCAGCCACCCAATCTAATTTTACTTCAGATGACCGGATAGGGACAGATGCTGCTCGAAAGGATCCAAATATTAAGTCAGAATTGACACAAGATACCGGTTTCTCAGATTCCAAGGAGGCGCCAGTTTCTGAAACGGTTGAAACTCCAGACGGCGGCAAGATCCTAAAAGAGGTCCGACGACGCACCCACGGCAACGGCACCGAAACCACAACTATCACAAAACAATTTGACGCGGATGGCAACTTGATAGCACAGGGCGAAGAGACCACGAGAACGTGGTCATGGAAGTCCCCGGAAAGAACTTCACTGTTTCACGATGGAGAGAAGTCAGGCTCAGACGAGGAAACAACGGCATCATTCGAGACGGATATAAAAACAACCACTAGGAGAGACGGGAAATATAACGGCTGGTTTTGGACGAAATAAACGCGCATATTTTTAATAGTCACCTTCGTTCCGGAGGACATTAGTATTGATTATACCCACTCAACTCCTTCAAGCACCACGCCACGCCTATCATGCATACTCTCTCAGCTTAGAAGCAATAAAACACTATGAATTATGGGAATGCTTCAATTCTTTACTCATAAACCCTTTAATGGTGGGAACCATTAATTAAGTAAGATGAAGACATCAATGGCGACATTGTGCTTTCTTCTTTCTCATCATCCTCTTTCTCGCGATAATCTTCTGCTGCAAGGCATCCCGGGCCGAGCCCCCCTGGTCCGCCGCAGTATCGTTGTTTTCGTCCACTGCTTTACCTTTCTTCTGACCACGCCATTTATCCTTCGATACAGAAAAATCTTTGCCCCTCAGCTTGGAACCAGGTCCTTTTGCATTCGCAGTGTTTGCGGCTGCATTGGTTGTGTCCTGGTCCCCGGAATGTTGGCCGCCTCGCATCCGTTGTTTCTCCTGGGAGTCTTTCCGTCTTGCTACAACCTGCGCGTTCTCAATGGCAAACTCGACAATTAATCGCTGCGTTTTCCCACTCGCATTCTTCAGTGCATGCCCATTCAGCCATCGTAAACCCATAAGCGCCCATCGGTGCGAAGAATACTCAATGAAACCATAACCTCGGCTTTTGCCGGCGCCATCCGCCTCTGGGACTTTGGATCCCTCCTTGTTCTCGAATATTATCTTCGCCTGCTTGACTACACCCTTTCCCTTCTCTCTGCGCCGACGCTCTGTTTCTTTATCTTCCTCGCCGCCCCGACCAGTTTCTTCCTTAGAGAGAGGATGTCTTCTACCTTCCTTAACATCTTTAGCGAAGCCAACAACAGCTTCGCGAGCCAAGGCCTTGAGTTGTTTGGAATCCATATTGCGAGGGATGTTTCGGATAGCCAAACGTGTAAGGCTGAGGTGCAAACTTGGGTTGTTTTGAATGAGTTTTTTCCGTTGAGCAACACTTTCTTCGCGAATCTTGACCTCCGAAGGGGCGAGCATAACATACAGAGGCGAATCTTTCGGAATGGTGCCTTCAGATAGTAAATATAGTCGACGTTTATCCTTATCCTTGCCTTGCCGAACGGCGACGCCCGTCTCCGTAAGGCGGTTCGCTTCGTCCTTGCTCACAGCCTGTGATACCTGGAGTACACGGCCGTCAATGGTATACTTGCCTCCCTCGTCTGCCAATTCGTTTTGTAGGATCGACTTCTTATTAGGTATTGTAGATTGCTGAGCGCGAGGGGCGCCTTTGAGGCATGCCTTCGAATCATTTTCGCTGACAAAACAGACGAAACCCGTACCCGCCGGTCGATCAGTCGCGCGATCAACCACTATACGAGCGTATCGCACACGACCGAATTGTTCAAAGTGAGACTTCAGATCCGCGTCTGAAGTCGTAAACGGAAGATTGCGGATAAAGAGGGTTGACTTGTTATTTGTCATAAGAGACTTTTTGGAGACTGATTCACTTTCTAGAGCAGCACCACCGTCGTCCTCTTCCTCCAATTCGGCCTCGTCTGGGTCGGCGTCGCTGTCTTCCTCTTCGAGATTCACCATGTGGTTTTTCATAAAATTCCTCAGATCATCATCTTCTTCCTCATCTTCATCTTTATCACTGAGATCCTCCCGTTCTTCACTTGGCTTTTTGTCCTCACGTTCTGGCGCGTCGCCGGAATCTGCGGTCTTTAGGGCTTCCTTCGTAGGCTTATCCTCTGCTTGCTTGTGCTTTCGTTTTTGCTGTTCCCATGTCTGCTTATCGACAGCCCAATCCACAGCAAGAGTTCTGCCGTCAATAGTCTTCCCATTGACGGCTTCCATGGCCCGCTCAGCATTCTTACGGCCTCGCATAGTGATAAAGCCGAAACCAGATAGTTTTCCTTTAGAATTAGGGAGGTCGGCGTATTTTACCTTTCCGAAACTCTGGAACAATGCTGCCAATTGGTCCGACTTTTTGATGCTCCAGGGTAAATTCCGCACAATTAGCTTGGGCGCCTTGCGAGCCTCAGCCAGCATTGCCTGCCTCTCAGCCTTCCTGGCAGCAATATCGGCGGACTCACCGGCCGATTGGCGATGTCGGGGCTCTGCAATTTCCAGAACCAGTGGACGGCCGTCCAATTTCTGTCTATCGAGCTTTTCTTTGGCCTCCTTGGCATCTTCGGCGTCGGTGAAAGTAACAAATCCATAGCCGCGAGAAAGCTTGGTCTGAGGGTCAAGAATGACGGTGGCATGTTTAACTGGAAAGTGTTGGGAGAAGAAGTCGGTCAACGTCTCGGTAGTAGCTGTAGGAGGAAGCGATCGTACGAAGAGCGACCTGTTCTCTTCAACTCGAGCTTTCTTTGTAGGCGGCTCAACGGTGGACTCGATATTTTTTGTGAGCGCGTTTGGATCCGAACCTTGTGACCTAGACCTTTTCAGGTCGCTATTGCTACCCATTTTTCCTAGCACATCTAAATGTCGACTGAAGTTGATACACAGGTGGGACTTGACGAGGATGAAAGCGATGGTTTTGGGGAAAGGAAAAAAAACATGGACAATAGATAGCGCGGTTATCAACTATCGATAACAATAACGTTATCAATTATCAGTCATCAGTTATGTATCAGTTATCAGTTATCGGGGGGCATGGGTGTGGCTTGAAGACAGGGGTTGTTGTCCTAGCAGCCACTTAGGCTTATTGATTTACTTGCCTCTTTTGGGTAATAATAACAGGCGCACACAACCAAAGTCGCGGCGCGCAAACACAAAACATTTACATTTACATCATACAAGCAGCTCCGTTCAATTTTCCAACCTTGTGCCTTAGTCACGATAATTGATACATGTAATCAATCCACCTCATTTAGCTAGCATGCCAGCTCGAGTATCTACGAGGTCTACGCGGACCTCTGCCGCCGTATCCCATAAAGCGTCTAGCGCAACGCTGAACTCGCGAGCCTCGGCGGCGTCCCGCGTGTCCTCATACAATCTTGACATCCCCGAAGAGGCGCCCGACAATGAGCTGAGGACACAGATATGCGTCATATTCCGCGATGCGCAAAAGACCACGGCTACTCACAGGAAGTTGGTTGTGAATCTTCGCAAGATCCACGAGGCTTGCTGTTACGAACCTACGCGTCCTAACAAGAGTGCTCCCACTGATTTCAATGAAGCCGACTTCAATAACGAGTTTTCACGATGCGTTCTCAGAGCCATGCCCGTGAAGAAGAGCGAAAGCGTTGGCGAGAAGACCATACGCTTCGTCGGGCTGTTCTTGCGCCATGCCAATGACAAGGACAACGAGCTGCTAGGAGAGGAAGATGTCGATGCCAGTACCATGCCCGAGACTCCAAGCACTCGCCTTACCACCCAAGTCATGGAGGCTATCCTGCCCTTGCTCACCGCAAAGGACAAGTTCGTCAGATATAGATCAACGCAGCTGATTTCCCACGTCATCAACTCTTTAGACGCCATCGACGATGACCTATTCCAGAAGCTGCGTCATGGTCTCCTTAAGAGGATCCGCGACAAAGAAGCCATGGTCCGCTCACAAGCAGTGCTTGGACTTGGCAGATTGGCTGGAAATCAGGTTGAAGGCATGGTCAACTCGGATGATAGTGATGACGACGCCGAGACAGGGTTATTGGAGAAGCTCCTCGAAGTCTTGCAGAATGATCCCAGCGCCGACGTGAGGCGCTCGCTCCTCGTCAACCTCCCTATCCTGCCAAACACTCTTCCGTACCTCTTGGAACGGGCTAGGGATCAGGACCCTGCCACTCGTCGCGCAGTCTACTCTAGACTGTTGCCCGCACTGGGTGATTTTCGACATCTCTCCCTTTCGATGCGAGAGAAGTTGCTCCGATGGGGGTTACGTGATAGAGACGAGAATGTCCGAAAGGCTGCGGGGAGGCTATTCCGCGAACGCTGGATTGAGGACTGTGCCGGTGTCAATCAACCTGAGGATGGTGAGCAACCGGCTGGAGCAGCCCCTCCGAGTATGGATGGGCTACTCGAGCTACTTGAGCGGATAGACGTTGTCAACTCAGGTGTTGAAAATGGTGTGGCACTAGAAGCAATGAAGGGCTTCTGGGAAGGGAGGCCAGACTATCGAGACGCCGTAGAATTCGACGATAAGTTTTGGGAGACGCTCAGCGCGGAGTCGGTATTCATCGCCAGGAGCTTCAACGACTTTTGTCGGGCCGAGGGGAATGGCAAATACGAGAGCCTAATTGAAGAGAAACTCCCCGAGGTTACCAAGCTGGCCTTCTTCCTTGAACGCTACTTAAATGTCCTCATCGAGGCTATTAGGAGGGTCAATAATCAGGACGGTGTTGAGGAGGAGGAGGAGGAGGAGGATACAGTCGAGCAGGAGTTCATCGTTGAGCAACTGCTTCACATCATCCTTACACTTGATTACTCAGATGAAGTTGGCCGGCGCAAGATGTTTGCCCTGTTGCGGCAAACCTTGTCTATACCAGAACTGCCTGATGAGATAACCAAGCTGACCATCGAGGTACTCCGGGATATATGCGCACCGGATACAGCCGGCGAGAAAGAGTTCTGCAGCGTTGTCCTCGAAGCCGTCGCAGACGTTCACGACACTATTGTTGACGATGAATCCGCGGTTGGCGATGGCGAGGAAAGCTTCCATTCTGCTCGGTCTGAAGTCAGTGGCGACAGTACTCCCACTAAGAACGGGAAGCACGGTGCGGACACTAGCATAAGCGAAGAGGAAGCCCGAGAGAAGGCTATCAAGGAGATTATGATCAACATGAAATGCCTACACATCGTCCAGTGCATGCTCTCCAACGTTGAAGGAACCTTGCAGCAGAACGACCACCTAGTGTCAATGCTGAACAACCTAGTTGTACCTGCAGTCCGCAGTCACGAGGCTCCGGTTCGGGAACGTGGATTGGTTTGCTTGGGACTATGTTCACTTCTCGACAGGGCGCTGGCTGAAGAAAACCTGACTCTGTTTATGCATTTCTTCAGCAAAGGTCACTCAGCTCTTCAGATTACCGCGCTTCAGATCCTCACTGATATTTTGAATGTCCACGGGGCACAACTCCTCTCAGCAAACCCAGCCCTTTTGAAAGTATACGTTCGGGCACTCCGATCTGGCTCTAAGAACCCCGAAGTCCAAGGTGCGGCGACAGTAGCTGTCTGCAAACTGCTGCTGGGACGCGTAGTTACGGACCACGACACCTCGGCAGAGCTGCTCAAGACCCTGATAGTTGCCTACTTCGATCCTTCGACCGCAGGAAACCAAAGTGTCAGACAAGCCCTTAATTACTTCCTACCTGTATTCTGCTTCTCAAGAGCCGAGAACCAGGAACTCATGGCGTCCGTGGCACTTGATGCCCTACATGCCCTCTATAACGTTAGAGAGGGTATCGACGACGATGATATGGATGTTGGTGATGAGATGGCCAGCCTGAACACCATCGGTGCTTGTCTAGTCGATTGGACCGATCCTCGGAAGTGCTATACCCCTGGTATTCCCATGGATTCGGACAAGAAGAATGTGAACGGTGACGTTCATCTAGACTTGGCGAGAGACATTCTTGAGAAGTTAAACACCAATTTTAGTAGTAAGTTAGGTGCTCCTGTTTGATACTGCCCAGCCATGCTAACAACCGCAAAGAGGAAGAGAAGAAGGTGATTGCGCCTTTGCTAGGAAAACTATACATCTCCCCAGCTTCTTCGGAAGAAAAGATTCGCAGTTTATATGAAGATGTGTCGGTAGCTGTCGAGGAGAATATCCTTTCAGATGCCACGAGCAGAAATGCCCTCTACAAGATTCATGTGAGCTTAGGCAAGATCGTGAACCAACTTGGGGAGCAGGACAAGATGTCCAGACGAAGTGCTAGTAGGAGTGTTTCTCTCGCTCCAGATGATAAAACTATAACGGAGGATGTCACAGTGGTCCCAGCTCCCCCTATTGAGGAGCAAGAAGAGGACGCTGCAGAGGACGATATCGATACCACTGCTACTACAATCAAAAAGAGTGAAGGAGATTCTCTGGTGGACGACTTATTAACGGATGGCGAGGAATGAAGTCATGAATTGGATACCTGGAAGTTAGGTTTCGGTTTAGTGTGATGAATGAGCGAATGTCATGTTTCTTTGGTTCGCCAGAAGTGGGAGCTAGGCGTCCTCTCCTCCTGTAGTGGAATACCAATCAACCAGTCCTGGATCTTTTTAGATCTTGCTTAGGGTAATCTAGTAATGGATTATCTGTAGGCATTTACATATGTCCAGACATGGTGCAATAAGCCAGTTATATGTCCCGCAGCATCCTCAAGGCAGGAATGTGAGCTCGTATTCGTAGGGCTAGGGATCGAATTTGAGGCATAGCCGAGAAGCAGACCAGCTTGCTCAGGCCAAATGTCGAGGGCTTGATCCTGATTAGGACCGAGCTTTTCTGCCATTTCTTTAATTTAACCCCCTTTTCTTTGCACACTGACTGTTGGTATCCTTTTTCCTGTTATCTAAAGGATGCTCTTTTTCTTTCCAAGTCTGCTTAATCAAGTAACTGTTGTCTGAATATCTAGGTACCTACCTTACCCCTTTCGTTATTATCATTCGGCCTATTCAACTGGTACCAAGCTTTCCTAATGCATATTCCTTTGCCGTCCCCTTTACTCAGACTGGCTCTCCTCTGTAAAGACTAGAAAATGCGACAATTCAAGTTTGAGATGCCAACATTAGTTGGTCAGCTTGGTTGCATAGCTGGTAACAGAGCTCTGTGGATGAAAGGAGTTTATAGAGAGTAGACTGTATGATAGAAGAAAACAGGGTTTCCAAGCATTTTCTCCTGTCCGACTACCGCATATATGCTGAATCGGCGACCTCTACCAGAAGGAGTTCTGGCGCAGATACACATTTATTCTCATACGGCTTTGGAAATCAAATATCATAGAAGCTGACACGAGGCGAAAGATGCCGTTTGGTAAAGGTTACCAGCAATACCCTTTAACACACTAGCGACGCCTCCATATACAAATCAGAGGACTACCGATTAGCAAATTCGCGACGCACGTATGAATTAGGCCATATTATATAATATTCGTGGATTCATTCCGCATCAGCATATTCGATTCTGGCGACGCCGCAGCTCGTCAGAGCCAAAAGCCCAGATATTTGACGCACACTACCCAACGGACCTTTTGGCCCCATTCCAGCCCCGAGGAGCCCCATCATTATTGCTGGAGAGATCATTCGTTCTTACAAAGTACCAGGCCTGTTTCCGGGTATCAATAAATCCACCGCTCGCCTACCACCATGTGCTGACTATTGGAATTAGGGGGGATCTTTATTTCACGAATAAAAGTTGGCAACCTGCTCGAGCGCAAATATGTCGACACCTCGCCTCTGGGGAGAGGACGACGTTGAAATCGTCAAGTTTCCGATATCGCACCAGTTATTTACAGGCTGTTACAAAGTTAGCCATGCTAAGATACAAAAAGGATGCGAATTCGCTTACCAAGCAACTGAGATATTTACACCAGCTGCAGTTATTCTGGTTGGAGTAGAAGTTCTCCAGTAGCACGATGAAGACGACGATGACAAGGATGAGAAACGCAGCGCGAACAAGCCACCAAGCCCACCACAGAGGTTTCCGACCCTTAAAAAAGCCGACGGGATTTCTGTGAAATGAAGGAAAGGCGACACTTGTGATACCGCCGCCCCCAACGCTAGAGTACGAAGGGCCGCCGAAGTGATCCTCGCCAATCTTGCGGCGGAGAGCATTTGGCGAGTGGAGGACACTGACTCCCAAGCATATGCCCACAATGAACCCGCCAATATGTGAGAAATTGTCCAGGCCGGGGAGAAGACCGAGAGCGAAGGATATAACAATTTCAATGACAATGAATAGTAGCTCTCTGCCGGGATTGCGCCTCTCACCCCATGAGTAGAGAAGATCAAGCAGGGTGAGGGCAATGACCCCGAACAAGGACCCGGAGGCTCCGGTGGACGAGATTCCAGGAGCGGCATAGTTACCTCCCATAACAAAACCAAAGATACCGGCACTCATATATACAAGGAAGAATCGAATAGAACCTATGGCTCTTTCAATCTCCTTTCCCATGGTGAGCTGTAGCAGCAGATTGAAACCAATGTGGATGATACCAGCGTGCATGAAGATGGGAGTTATGAAGCGAAACCATTGGTTAGGCGCTGGGCTCTGGTTGAGCCCGTTGACGGGGTCCCACTCGGGGTTGGGGACGCCAGCGAAGCCGCAAAGCTCCGAGAGGGAGCATTTGTTCGAGTCATTGTTGGGGTCGTTCGACGTGGTGTTAGGACAGGGCCATCCGAAACCCGGAGCAGGGTAGTTCTGCACGCCATCGACATTTTTCATGCACGGAACAAATCTTGAGCCCATGTTGATAAGAACCTGTTGCGAAGGACCTATCATTGGGTTAAATTGAGGCTGAGTTTGGATCGGGGAGCCGGTGAGTTGGGCAGCCTTGACTAGCTCGGCAATAAATACGGCTAGTTGTATGAGAGAGAATAGGTAGACCACGATCGGTATCCTCCTCTTTTCCGACCCTAGCATGCCCAGTTCACCGAAGCGTAGACGCTTGGGGATGCCGCGACGGCCAGGCTCTTGGTCAGTGGTGTCGTAGACATGGTCGGTCGAATCGGCAGCATAGCCGTGTGACTTGTTACTCTGGTTGCGTAGAGGGATGTCGTCGGTGCCTACGGGTGAAACATCGCCAGGTGAGGCACCGTGGTATCTCGTATCGTAAGCGAAGGTCTGTTGGCTGGTATTCAAGGAGGTATCAGGGGTCTGGTGGGACTGTGAGTTAGTCGGGTAGACGTGGTCATCGAAGACGGTCTCGAAGGGAGATACGGTAGAAGCACCAGGGCGGTCCTGGTGGTGTGGTTGCGAGGTGTAGGACGGCGGGTTGGATACTACAGACGGCTCGTACGTGTTGTAGTGTCGCGAGTCGTTGTAGTATTCGTTGGCAGCCATGATCACTCTCCCGGTCCTCAGCCTGTACAGAAAATAAAAAAGTGACCAGCACTAAAATCACCCTCTTGATTTTCTATTCTGTCGTCGACCCTATTTTTAAAGCTGAATACCAGGTTGGCTAGTGAGGCTCTGCGTGACGGACAGGAGAAGCTGAACTGAGCCTCAGCCAAGGTCTCAAAAACCAGTTGATTTTAATCCGAAGGACAATTCCGGCGGACGTTCGAAACGAATGTGGGCAAGACAAACCAATCGATGTGGTGGATATCGGCAGGAAGGCTTGTCGCCAAATGGATTGATGATGGCAAACTGTTCTAGTAAGGAGAAAAAGATATGAAACAGAATAGGGAAAAGCAGAGATGCATTTTGCTTTTGTTTCGGCCTCGTGTTTGTTTGAATTATTAGGTAATGAGGCAGGACACAGCCAGATGCAATATGCTGTCGTCACGCAGCGAAATACGCAGTAAATACGCAGTAAATAAGCAGTAAATAAGCGGGATGAGCTGTACTGCGCGGTACATGCATGTACCTCGGTGGAGAGCTGACGGACAGTATGGGCAGTGTGTTAGGTGGGAACTCTGAGAGAATACATGTGCAATACGTGGGTCCTACATAACATTGCGTGTTCTGTCGTCGCTGCCGTCGCTGCCACAAGGGGCAGTGCTCAAAATTCAGCAAGCTAATGTACACTAAAAGCATATCCAATTCCAGGGGACCACAACCCGCCACAGAAGCACAGGGACCTGCTTTGTGGGCCCGTGCTTTTGACCATGCTAATTTTGGAATCTTCAATGTCGCACCAGCTTACGTATGCCGCCTCGGCTTGACGCTACTGTACATGTACATACATGTAGAGCTGAATACGGTATTACACATCAAATGGGAGACTGTCTATATGGACCACGACGGAGTAGCTTTGATCGACTGGTTAGCATTATGACCGTACACTCAACCTCTGCAACACACGAGTTATGCGTCTACACCTCCAAAGAGCCTCTAAAGAGTACATATCTTCGTGAAAACTCCAATCCAAGTCTGGCAGCACATTGCAACAAATTATTCTGCTTTGTGATTTTCGGGTATCTTTTAAACTCACTGTCCATGTTAACATTATGTCCCGTAGCAGCTTGGGTCATCATCTAAAGGAGCGGTCGGACTAGCTATAGAGTCCAGCGAAGCATTATTAGCTCTTTACCATGATCTGAGGTTCTTCCCGTCTCTCTATCACATACCGTGGACATTTCCTGGTAGCTCCTAGGTGTTCCCCGTCCAAGACCAACCTGGAACTGGCCCACTTCTCGCCCAGGCAATGGTCCAAGTAGGTGTCGTAATGTGTAGTAGGGGCAGAGCGTAAACGGGCTCTGAGCCTCCGAGCCTCGGAACTAATATCGATAGCGAGTAGAATAGTCTTTCGGACTGACCACTAAACCACGACCCTTCTTGGCGCCCTTATAAACCGTCTCGATGATATCGATTAGCTCTTGTTTGTCCTCAAGGACGAAATTAAGCTTATTGTTGTTTCCCGTGCCGAAATCGCATAGCATGTGCTTGTTTCGGTAGAAAAACATGATAGTGCAAGGGTCATACAATTCTGTAGAGGGCCGATTCCGTCAGCACTTTAATCTGGAGATGTAGCTTAAGAGACAGGGAGAGGGGATTCCAACTTACCGTACATCTGATTGAAGTCGGGAACCTGATCGATGTCGCAGACATATATGACGCAGAAATTCTTTACCTTGTCCGCGATGCGGTATAGCACTTCGTCTTGTCGCATACACTCGGGATCATGGTCGCGGCCGAAACGGATAGCTGCGGTGGGAGAATGAATAGTTAGCATTTCACCATGCAGATAACTTGCATTTCTATTCCCATAAAACGCCTACTAACTCACCGACAACACGCTCTGTCTCGGAAAGAATGGCTTGGTCAACATGCCAGCCGGTATTTAGATGCGGTAGAACGATGGAGCCCATCTTTGAGGGATTCGTTCGGGATCTCTGAGAGGATAGTGTTTGGCTATCAACAATAGCAGGTGGATGTGTGGTTTCGAGGCTCGCGGCTCGCACTCGACTGAGGAAGCGAAGAAGCGAAGAAGCGAAGAAATGAAGAAGTGAAGAGACAAAGTTGATGGTCCCAATGTTGCGAGGGGCAGTGACATCAATTACAGCAATCATGTTAGGTACATGGGACCTTCGGACCTTCTAGTAGGTACGGCGGGCGCAGTCGGGGAATCCGCGGCTAAATACCGAATTGCATATCGTGGTTTATTCAATAAACACATATAAACAGCTGCTCATTGACTTCATTTTATTTCACTTCTCTCTCCTTCACTTCTGTCTCTTTCTCTTCTCTGCTCTTCACTTCGCAACAACGCTCAGAGGTTGTAGAAAATGGGTACAACCATCTCCAATTAAGATATCATACTTGCGGACGTAGTTGCCTTAGGTACCTAGAAAATCGAAGTACAAGGTTTGCTCGTTAATAGAACAGTTTTCCTCCCGCCAATGCGACCAGTTCAGGGAAGATCTGCAGTGCATTACGGATTAGTTCCCGAGTCACAGTTTTAATATGAACGGCTAGTAACTCACAGGTGTCCCAAGTCCAGTGACGGGATCCCAACCCTCAACCGCCGGGAATCCGTCAACGCCGCACCCGACAGCGCTGCCGCTGACAATATCAGTCAGCCCTTTATAGCCCTTCGAGTACAGCCACGGGTTCAGGAAACCCAGCGGCGGCTTGCCCGTTGAGATAAGCGCGTCGTTTACTAGTGAGATGATTCCGCCAGTCAAGGGACAGCTAGCGCTAGTGCCACTAATGGTTCCCTCGGTGCCGTTCCAGAAATAGGCGAAGTAGAGTCCCTGAGCAGAGATATCAGGATATCCGCGGCCATTCTTGTTGTATAGCCCGTCGTACAAGCCGTTCAAGTTCTTGACGTAGCTGCTGGCCTGCTTCGCCTGATATGCCGGTGCTGCGAAGTAATTGCTGAAACCGCCGCCACTCGTGTAATTACCATGGGTGACACCATCTGGGCCAACGAAAGCTGGCCGGTACGCTACCACTTCGGGCTCGAAGTTCATTGTAGCGCCAACTGCGGTCACGTAGGGGCAGCTAGGTGGGAACTCAGGAAGGAACTTTGTCGTGTTCTTCCCGTCGTTACTAACACAGTCTCCGTACGGACCGACGCCGCTGTCTCCGCTAGAGAAGAGCAGCGAGGTACCACGAGCGCCGACTTGAGCGAACTGCTGACAAACACGTCGAGCATACGACTCTGGAACGGTCTGCTCGTCATCGGCATAAGAAGTCGCTATAATAAGTTAGTCACTCTCACGCAGACTCAGGTCCTTACCTTTTGAGGAGCATTCATTCATAATGAGGGCAAGGGGGCCGGAGTATGACATACTACAAGCATATTAGCCTCCGCTGATGATCTGAGTCTGATGTGGAGTTGGGAAACAATGACAAGGTTATAGTGGGACAAGACATTTCGTCCTTACCTAATAACCTGCGGGAATGACTTCTGATCAAGAAGGTAGTTCACCCAGACAAGGTAGGGCTCGTTGGTGTTTGTCGGGGTGCTCTGTGACGGGATGAAAGGCGGGCTGCCACCAGTCGAGTAACTAATAATTGGAGCTATCCCGGGCACGTATCAGTACAAATGTCTTTTGAGGGATAGCTTTCCGAAGTCGTTGCTACGCTTTTAGGACGTTCGAGTTGGAATCACATGTTTGAACGACGTACTTTTCCAGCTGATGCCAGCGATAGCTTGAACATCCAAGTTTGCTTCCTTGGAAACGCCCGCCTCGATTTCCTCGGGCGTCAAAGCGTAGTCGCCAGGCCCGTTTGCGATAGAGATCTGAGGAAAGTCTTGCGCACTCGAAACTGCCTCCGGTCGGTACTTGGCGAGGAACAGCTCTGCATCTGTTCTGATAGGGTGCTCGCCGAGGTAATTGTTGAAACCGATCTTGTTCTTGCCGCAAGCATGGGTCTTGTAGCCCTTGGTCGAGTAAAGAGTCTGGAAGCATTCCGGCGTGACGGAGCTCACGTTGCAGACTGCGTTTAGGGTCTCATTGGTGGGAGGTGTATATTTGGGATCAATATATACCGGCGCTTCAATATGGTCAAACTTCTCGGCTCGAGCGCGGAAAAATGAATTGGTGGGCTGGATCGTGTCGATCCGCTCGTGCAGATGAAGGGGAAGAGACCACTTCGGGGTTCGAGCGACCAGACCACCGTCCTTGTGCTCATAAATGTGATACTCGGTGTCGAGGAGGCGTTCAACCGTCCTGACTGGAAGAGACACCATAATCCAGTCTTTGGCCGAGCTGTATCCTGAAGGGGTGATGCCATTGGCTTCCAGCCACTCATGGACGAGATCAAGCGTCTCGTCCGTCGGCTTGACCAGCTGCTTCACCTCATCTGCAGTAAGGTGCTGGCCGTAGCGGGCGTGATCCGGATCCGAAACTAGACGGTTACGCTTAGAAATTTGCTTTTTTATTACTTGACCGAAACGTTTTTATATACCTTCGTACAGATGCCTTTCCAATTCCCCGAAATTGCTCTGTTTGACACCAATCTGAAGGTCAATGACATGATCGGCGGGTGCACGACGAACGCGCCTCCAGCCACGAGGGACGTGGTGCGAATCCTTGACTCGATACGGCGTGCGTGACCCCACGGGGTTCGCCCCAACATGGGCAGCGAGGAGCGCCGAAAAAGCAAGGATGAAGCCAACCATGACTGCACGCGCAAGAGAAGCAAAAGGGGCCAGGACAAGTAGAACCGATCCTGGAGAAGCTGCCCAGAGTGGTGCTCGTGGAACTATATATCTATGTACGACAGCACGCTATCTCGTACCTACATAATGTAAGCTAACCGAGAGCAATGATCGACAAACCGGCGAACCGAGGCCCTGTTCCGCCCGCATTTCTGTGCCCAATTGGAGCCGTAAATTGCAATAGGCCGGAAATTACATTAGTTGCGTCGTGATGTACTACGTACGCGAGGTAGTATAAATGGCTTTGGTCACATCTTGCTTGTTTTCCTCGCAGGCTCGCGCAATCTCTGACTTCGACGTTTTTGGAAGGTCGGTTGCTTATCTGTACCCAGGCGCATGGGTCTAGATCCGCGCCCTGATTTTCTAGTACGGTCCTGCCTATCAGCACAAAGCATTCCGGATATGAATCTACCAATGAGGATACTATGAGGCAGGTAAGTTGGAATGACATCCATATATCCATAATAAAGATAGTGCTATAGTAGGGCCAGACGAATACTTTATATTTGAAGGCCGCCTGCGCTGATCTCATTGCAGTACACAAGTTCAAGACGAGACGACTATTGACCATCAGCTACGAGACAATAGGCAGCCCCGATTTATATTATTCCGACTGCTAACGTTTAAGCCGGTGACTTTCCTTTAGGAATCACGTTATTTGATTCCCGCCATTGTTGATATGTCATATCGTTCCAAATACCCGAATACCCCAATAAGCGATTCGTTCTACGTAAATGGTGCGTACTGATGTCTCGGAAATCAGGGGTAGAAAGCTGATAAAGAGCACAAGTAACGGTACCTGTTAGAGCCTGACGGGTATAGTGAACCATTTCAACGTGGAAAGTGTCTACTCATCTCGATATTCTAACAGCAGGAGAGAAAGACCTATGAGGGAACACATCTCTGAACAAGGTTTTCGCATTAGGCAGATCTTATCTATACAACTTTCTAACGCCGAACATGCTCATGTCTCAAACCCACATCTGTGGTCCAGCTACTGACGATCCGGGACTAGACCAAGAGCGCCTAGGCCTAGCAAGGACACCAGCTACATTCCGTCCAGTACTATACAGTGTCCTGCGACGGAACCGCTATGTACCTTGATTTAATAACGCGTGTCTAAATCAGCGAAAGACGGACAGTGATAAAACTGGATCACGAAAAGAAAAAAAAATTTATAGACTATTCGGATGAACTGACCCCGACCCGATTTGCTAGAGTCTTGTTAGAGAGGAAATTTCTGAAATTGAACGGAAAACTCACAACGGATAACCTTTCGATCTGGAGTCGAACGCGCTACCGTTGCGCCACGAGGCCAAATTCGCACGGTATTTCCACTATTCCAGATTAGAACATATATAGGTACTCATGTTTCCTAGACTCGTTAAATGTTATCACTCTCCTTCAAAAAACAAAGTGTAGCACATATTGACTGTTGTTAACCTAACATTGCCATTCATTTATTACACGAAATAAACCAGCGACACTGAGATAACTTCCGAGCGAATGTGTGACTACCTACTACATACCTTCATATTCATTCAGTCTAGTGCTAAGAGCATAGGCAAGTATGAAACAGAAAACAGTCTAGCTGGTTAGGAATGTATCGGTGTACTTGATATTAGGCACTGGTAGCTAGATCTTTTGTACATCCTACGAGTAGCCGAGGAACCTATTAAGCGTGTCTCCCCAGATGTCTATATATGTTGAGGCTATGTTGATCATGACAGGGGCATAATAGGCCTATGTACTACCGGTGGTTACGCTCTATTAATTATTCCTATTGCTGTTAGTTTCCTAATCAACCCTCCTGATCTTGGGGTCATACCATTCGACAGATACCTAGCTCTTAGTGGCACTTCCTGGATAGGGGTAAGGTGTGTACCTGTTACGAACCCATACCACCACCAACCGAGGATAGAAGTCCCCTGAGAGCAATATAACTGGTTGGATGATTTCACTGGTGGTGCAGATAATGCTTACCTAGGTACATACTACAGAAATTGAGGTGCTAAACAGCGCCCTCTTTGACTATCTTGTATTACGTGATTAAGATTGCTCGTTTAAACGACTTCGGATGTTGTAAAGACATCGACCTTTAACAATCGATTACTATAGGACATCTCAATACGCTCGAGCAGTAAAAAACGATCCGCTTCACTGTTCCGGTATCATTCAAGACCCCTTTTTACTTTAGCCCGACATGGTTGTCCACATTTTCAAGCCATCCACTGAGACTGGGCCAATAAGTGTTGAAAATAGGTAGCAAATAAATACTGTAATTAATTGACTATGTACCGAACCATTCCATCGAAAAGTAGTTACGATTATATACAAGCCCCTTCAACTTAGGCCTCATTATGCTGGAATACGAATGGTACATCATGTTTCACCCGTAAAATCACATCCCGATCGTCATCGTCATCGTCACTTAGGACGACTCGCCGTTGTTGGCTAGCAAGTTGGCAGTACCGCTAGGTACACCGGAGATCGCACCAGAGAGGGCAGATTTTCCGATGTAGTCGCACAGCGAGTCTACGGAGGAAGCACCGGTGCCAAGAAAGTATGCACCGAGACCGGCAATGTGAGGAGAGGCCACTACAGAAACGAGAGTCAGTAATCGTTTGCTCGGGCAAGGGGTTCGGGGGTCTTAGGGGGCGTCAGGGGCAACGGCTCTCAGTCAACTTAAGGAGAAAGTTCTAGCTCCCAAAACAGGTGAAAAGGGGAAATAAAATAAAATAATATTACGTACTTGATGTGCCGGAGATGGTGTTGGTCGAACCGCCGATCCAGGTCGACTTGATGTCAGTGCCGGGTGCGAGGATGTCGACGAGGCTGCCGTAGTTGGAATATTCGGCGAGCTCATCATCCTTGGTTGTTGCGCCAACGGTGCAGGCGGACTTCTCGGAAGCTGGAGACGAGGTGGATGCATCAGCAGCTTCGTTGCCAGCAGCGACAGCAAGGAATAGACCAGCATCGACGATGCTGGCAGCTGCCTCGTTCACGGCGCTTGAAGTGGAACCCCCGAGGGACATGTTGACAACAACACCCTTAGGGCAGCTCTGTCCCGATGCATCTTTCGCGACAAAGTCCATGCCAGCAATAACAGCGGAGCTATATCACTTTATGAGTGAACTGCAACTCTCCATTTACTTATCCACGGATAAGCTGTGGGGAAGTGAAAAGAAACATACTTGGTGCCCGAACCGCTAGCGTCAAGGACCTTGACGGCGAAGAGCGTGGTCTTCTTGGAGACTCCGTACGTCTTAGAACCGATGGTACCAGCGACGTGTGTGCCGTGGCCGTTGCCATCAGTGTCATCAGAATCGGCAAAGTTCTGAAGGAACTTGGCACGGCCCTCGAACTCCTATGCCAGGTTAGTTCACCCATACTAAATAGGAGAATACTACTTTCGTTACATACTTCATGGTCTACTTCAATGCCAGTGTCAATGACATACGCGCAGGTTCCCTCGCCGGCACTGTCATCGTAGGTATAAGTGGTGCTGCCCGGCTCAGTGTTCGATAGGCGCGCAAGACCCCAGTCCGCGTTCTGCTGGGTGGCCTTGATGGTTACAACGGCATCCTGTTCGATATAATCGACCTGAAAAAATAGACGTCAGGATATTAGCCTGGCTAAAGAGGGTCTAATGTCTCTAGCTTACGTCGGCGTTGTTCTTAAGAGTCTCGAGCTCTTCAGGCGACAGGCTAGAGGTAAAGCCCTTGAACTTGTTGCTGTTGTAGACGAAGTCGGCGTCGCTGGAGACGGACTGGATAGAACTCTGGAGGGACTCGGGCTTTACGTCGGCCTTTAGCTTGACGATGTATTTTCCGTCAACAAGCTGCGCTCCCCTAGGCTTGATGACTGGAGCGGGAGCTGTCCTCTTTGATGGTGCTGCGAGTGCCAGAGGCAACAAAGCAATTGCGGTTGCGGTACGCATTTTGGCGAATGGATGAAAGTGACTGGTCTAGAGGTAGAGTTCTGCTCAACAATGAAAGCTCTCCGGATGTGGGATGGAGAAAAAAAGAACAGGGCCGCTGGTGGAGGATCCATTGCCTTTTATATAACGTTCATGGTAGCTCTCCGGTAAGAGCAGTCGCATACAGGATGCTAGGTTTGAATGCGAAGCCGTAATATCATTCATAATAGCTGATCTTTTCCAAGATTGGTATTTGGCTGTTGGACAAACTGGCCAGCGACCAGTAGCATGTGAACTTCTCATGTGTAGTTGAAAGACAACCATGGATAAGGTAAGGGTTTCAAGTAGGTGACGATGTTCCTTGTCCTTGGCGGCCAATCTGACATGCATGACGAATGCCGATCACAGCAGCGCCTCCTAGAAAAGGCTTGGTTAAGCTAAACTCTCCCATTCGTCGGCAGGTGAATACCCTTCTCGTCCTTTCAGCAATATTATATATTACATGGTGGCCAGTGGTGTTACTCTAAGCTAGGAGCCGCCCCAAGTTGCAGCGATTTATATCCAGAGATCCGGTGCCGCGAAATTGGATACGGAATGCTTGTATTGCTGAGGTGACCAATGGCAGGTGAATAGGAAAGATGATCAAGCTTTGTTCAAGGCAGCTAACTACCTAGTAGGTATGCAAATAGACTGGTGCCGAGCTACGGGCACTACGGGACGAGCTGCAGGAAATGATAACGGCCTTCTTTATTAGGGATTATCCCCTTCTTGTTGTTTTTAAGACCTGCAGGGGCTGACAGCACCACTATCCAACCAAGCTTCGCCGTTTAGGGGACAGGGATTCCTCGATATCTCCGAGGTCCTAAGCATGATATCCATATGATATGCCAACTCTATATTCACCGTATCTGCAGTTGGTGTGGGCTGGAAGACATGGCAATGCCGCCAGACAGGACCAAAAAAATACATAGTGCCCCAGAATGCAACACCACTTCCCCGCATGATGTGAGCAGAATGCGGAATGTGACTGTTTCATTCACTTCCCCAGGAGACTATCAGGCGTACCTACACAGCTACAGTAGCTACTGCTCGTGTCGGTGCTTTTGGCGGAGTATTGTCAGGGCTCTGTAACTATGCAACATCGGGGTCTTCTTCGTATTGCTTACCAGGGTCTGAATTTGAGAGACCTTCTATACACGCGAGCGCTTCAGCTTATCACTTGTCCCCCACATCTCCAATAACCCCCACCCCCTGACCACCATCACGGCCCTTGCTCGTTGGTTCATGTTCAACCCCGGTCACTTGAATGCCAAGTGCCGGCGGCGGTCAGCACATGTACGTGTTGGCAGCGAATCGTTTGCTTTTACGGTTATGCATCGGGACATATGTGGATATGTGTAGACTTAAGCTGTGTGATCGTCGATCATTTTCCTGCTCAAGCAGCCAAAACAGTCCCGTGTTTACATGGGCATGGATGGGACTAGCTTAACAATGTTTTCCACGCCCCGGCAGAATTGCAAATCTCACCCGAATGCGGCAAGTATACAAAATTCACTTACTTAGTACGGCAGGCCGAAAACCCCGGGGGCGGCGCTTTTCCGGAATACGCCGCTCCAACTCATCGTATTTATGTTCCTATCCCTCTTACGTTGGCAGTATATAAAGATCATTTCCCTCGGCCTTGGCGCAGAGTCTCTGGCGCTTGTCAGGCGGGATGCACCGAACGCCCCCCATGTGTGCATAACAGAGCTTACAAACCGCCTATGCCGACCTACCAATCAGTGAAACCGCAGGAACGAGGACTCTTCAACCTCTTACATTCTCTTCTCGGCCATCGGTGAATCTTAATCGAACTCCCTGTCGCTGATTCCTACCTTTAAACAACCCTTACGGTCCGACTACACTGCAGGGTCTGAAACATAATTTGGCTATACCCAAGTTTCCGCTTTATGAAGGGAAAAAAGGGTAATCTGCACCTAGCATTATTCTTTATGAAACGTCGCAGTATGTTGGGGATCAAGCCTGAATCGTCCGGCGGGCGCCCGCTTCTTCTGTTTCTTATCACCGCCGCCAAGTTACGTTACGCTCACATTCATAGTTAAATTATATGAACGATAATGTGTAGCAGTGTCGACTCTATGTTTGGAACCAGCGCCCTTCCTCCCTTCCCCGTTTCCCCCTTTTTATTTCCCTATTTATCTGCCCTCGATGTAGACTCCTTAAGACTGCAACACTTATTTAACAATTTTCGAAGCCACAATCGACCCCACCTCAGCGACATATTACATGCCAAGTAGGACAACGATATTTTTGTTCGAGGAATCAATGAGTGTACTCGTGAGAGTATGAAAGCTACGTCAGGAATAGCCAATTACTGCCCTGCAGGGAACTTGGAAGTCTTTACATCCAACGATACGTTAGTATGAGCAAGTACCTACCTGTCAAACATCTTCGTATTTACCTTGACTCCTCTTAGCGATTAGTTCGCTTCTAACCGCATCATAACCGTTGTCTAGCCATGCTGTCCATTCGAGTATTATCCCTGATTCATCACTTTTCCCTCTTGGAAATATGTACGGGTAGATACCTGTATATAAATGACGCCATTATAAGTGAATAACTGCGTCAAACTTCATCGGCAACGTCAACCGCAGTGTTAGATGCGTCCCAGCACCGAAGTCGCCCCTGTGTTTCCTGCTGTACCGTATGGCCGCTATTCGAAGATATGACAGTGTACTAACGCTCTAGTTTTGGGATACTGTATACTCGAATGACTTCACAGCTTCTAGGCTGTGTTATATTCTTCGGATCGCAAATGATGTCAAGCTAGCTGGTATTGAGGTATCGACATTAGTGTTGGTAATGTCATTCTGCCCAAGGGCCAGATCAGGCGCTCTATAGTGAAAATATATGCTGTAGAACGCAATAGCGGCATATTGAAAAGTCATATGTGTTACCTTAGAGATAGGCCATGCAAAGTGTGACGAGAACATGAGGCGATTTCTCCTTATATATACTCATCGTGTTAGTAATAGTTGGGCACTATAAATAACAACATGGGGGAAATCAACTATAGCAAACCTCCTCTGCTCCGAGACAAGAGCTTACCGGATAGAGTAGAAGGTGTCAAGAACGACAATATTTCCCCCGTTTTTACGCCCCATTCTCTCTTATATACCACCTTACTACACAAACAACGAGATACTAAACTACAAATGTCAAAAAAGAGATGATCACAATGTGCGGTATAAGCAAGTTCTGGTGCCGTATTTTTGGATTCGGCGCTGGCTTCACATTTCATCGCCAGGATAAGGGGAGATATATCTCACATCTGAAAGATTTGTCATCGTATATAACAGGAAAAGGAGAAGTGTTCGTCTGGATAATTTCCACCTCACAATTCACCTACGAACGATGTGCCTCCAGCGTTTTTGTCCACGGCCATGCTATACTGCAAACCACACACCTCGAAAAGTTTCACAGGTGTGATGTGCTTGGGTGTTCCGACTATACCCTCGTTCTTCAGCCGAGCCAGGGTCTCGCGAATGGCAACATAAGCAGGCGCCAATGTTGCAAAGCTAAAGATCATGATACGGAAGCCCATCTTGCGGGCCTCGTCGACGGTGATGACGGGGCTCTTGCCATTCTCAACCGAGTTCAGAAGCAGCGGCCACGGTGCCAGATCTTTGACTGCCTGAGCTGCCTGGGCCTTGGATGTGAAGCCCTCTAACAGTCCAACATCTGCGCCCTCCTCTCGGGCTGCCCGGAGCCGTGAGATACACTCGTCGTATCCGAGAGTCTGAAGGGCATCGGTCCGTGCGATCAGCACAAAGTCGGACTGCAGGCGCACGCGCGCGGCGTGCGCCGCCCTGATGCGAGAGATGTATTCTTCGTGAGACACAACCTTCTTACCACTAAGATGGCCGCATCGCTTGGTAAGGACCTAGCTCGCCAACAAGGGTTAGTGGATAACAATTTGATAGGTTAAGGATATTAAAGGGCCGAGAAAGAGTCTTCGTCTACATTGAGACGGACTGGTTCTAGAAGAGATTTCCGGCGGAACTCGACTTTAGCTCTGGAGGCGAGCAGGTAGGCGCAAAATCAAGGAGCCTTCACCTGATCTTCTAAATGGGCACCTGCCACACCCGCGCGAATATATTGCTCTACAGTACGAGCGACCATAATTGGTCCTGGCGTATATTCAAGTTAGAGTCGGTTCTCTTTCGATTTGGGGAGAGCACAAATCCAGAAATATACCGTGTAGCTCGCATTCGGGGATGAGAATGCTCGGGGAGGCTCACCACCGTATCCCGTATCCATGTCAGCGATCAGAGGAGGCCCAAATGGGTCAAGGTTTGCAATCATCTCGGCATTTTCTCTCATTTCATGCTGTAGAAACGGTATTAGCATATAGTTTCTTGTATGGGATTGAGGGGGTGAGGGCCTGTGGGAACGTCTTGAGAGTTAGAACCCCCTTGGCCGGCTTGATTAGGAATTTTCAGCCCCTGACCAAGAGGGAGGGAAGGATGACGATGTTTCATACCAGCTGAGCGATAGCCAGGTCTGGCTGTCCAATGCGAGAAGCTGTAGTGCCAGCCCCGGTCTATATGTGTCCTATCAGCCGACTGGAAGCTTTAAATTTCTTATGTAGATGTGTATCACATACCATATACATAGCATTGAAGCCTAGTTCCATAGCTGTACGAGCTGAAAGCCCATCGTACACGCCCGGGCAGACAATCAGTTCGCTTGTCTCGAGTAGCATCTTACGAAGCTTCTTAGCTCCGGATGCTGGCTCGAGAACACTGGACACGATGTCACTGAGCTGCAACGGCTTGTCCACCGAATCTGCGATGCGATCACCAGCAGATGGCGCAACGGTAACATGTTCTGGTTCAGAAACCGTGATTTCGTCATCTCCTGGGATTTCTATTGTGTTAACAAGGGGGATTGACTTGAGCTTATCGGGGAAGTTGTCGGAGACGAGATCCACCGTCGCCTGGAAGACTATGGTAGATTCGTTTTCGATGTTAGTTTCGACGTTAGAAACGAGATCAGGAGACATGATTGCAGGGGGAGCTATGGCCGACAAGCAAGCTTCTCAGTGAGACGATGAACCTTGGTTGTAAAATGCAAGTTCGTTATGCCCTTCAGGAGATTGTAATATGAGAGATTGAAACGACTAGATCACCCATCGGATGACAAGATATTTATACGCTTTCCCACTCCTAATACCCCTTCCTTAGATTGATAATACTATTTGCTAGCTCAAACTACTCTAGCACAGTGCTGCTCTGATATCCCGGGGTTAAAGTCCTTCGTTGCAGTAAGCACCGGCCGACTTGGCGCATATGTGACATTCGCCCCTTTTCCATGCCAGACACGACCAGATCGCCGATATCAGAGCATCACCAGACCTGATATGTGGGACTTGGTGGCCTCGGTGGCTTATGCATCTCTCGACAGCCGTCTTTATGGTGTGCAGCCTAGTTCGCAGAGTATTAACCCGGAACGCCAATGGAAGTGTTCGGAATACCCCTTCTAGGTACGCAACACCTAATCTACTTTTCATATCCCTGGTTTGATTTACCTATTCCTTTACTACATGTTCTCCGAGTTACTTGCTTAAGTTGTATTGGATGCTAAGAAGCTTTCACATACTTCCGCATTATTCAAACCTCCTTGTATGGAATGGGAAGAGTTTAGTTAAGATCGAGAAACGTATTTGCCATAGTACTAAGCGTTTCCCCTCTCATAGGCTTGAAATTCAAGACGATTTCTCTATGATATATACTTAGAGGTAGATGGAAGACATCAGCCAATTAGACTTGCTCTTTTGTTCGTCTCATCTTCTCACCACCACGGTATTCAAGTAATTAATAGATAAAGCCACCGTAGAGTAGTTGAGTAGTTCTTATGATTTTAGCTTCTCCTAATAGGCTACTCCACAAGGTTCATCAGGGCGAATTCTCAACGTTTCTTTCTTGGTCGATCGAAATGAGCACAAGACCCTTGCTGGTTCCGGTAAGTGGTCGAGGGTTACTACTTTAGGAAGACACGGCTAATTACTATACGAAGATAACATTTACAACACGCCCTTGGCATTTGTGCCTCTTTTTACCCCATGCCGTTGCATGTAGGTTAGCATTCTCGACATTCCTTCGTGCAACCGGGGCATCCTTAAGGGGTCATTCCTGGGCTTGTTAGGCGAGAGCAAAGTTACACAACATCTTCTCTTTCACAAGCACAATTAGCTTAACTCTGCGGGAAGATTCTATAATATTATTACCAGCTTAACGATCCCGATCAATAACTGCGAATTCTCATCATTAGATAGGTACCTAGGCAGCAAAGTACGTCAGCTTCTATGAGTCCATTGGATAATTATAGGATATGGTCTAAATCTCCCAATATCTCAGCCGGGCTTAACAGTATTGCCACTGATTTTGATCTACCTTGCCGTGAAGGAGGTGGGCGCCATAGTCTACAGGTGTTCTCCCTATAGCCGGTTTGCGAATAGACTGTACGGTATACTGTTTACCAGAAGAAGGCCAATTAGAGTCTAACGTTACATTAGCACATGCTCCTTGCAGGAGGTTATAAGCTGATTCAACCAATGAGATTCGGACAGTGTAGCGTGTAGTTTTCTCACAGTCCGGAACGGGGTGTAGCGATCTGTCACCAAGATCGCGGGGGCTTTCAATGATCTACGCTGCGCGGCTTTCCAGCCCCGTCTTATTCCGAGCGTCTCGAGGACGATAAACGCATACAAATTCACCAGTCAAGTAGCCGAGAAAGGAAGCGCTGGATGTGCTCATAGTTGGTCCATGCTGACAGAAGCTATGCCCCTCTAGGACCCTACCATTTCTAACTGGGTAACACTATATTAGTTCAGTGCCTACCTTGCATAGCATCTTGCAGCGGGCCGAGCCGGGAAAAGCAGCCTCAGCCACCATGCCCTTGCATCCAAGTAGGTAGCCTAGACCGTGGTGAGAAAGCACAGGAGGCTCACATTGCTCGACTACTACTCCAATACATGTGATCCGCCCCTCCTTCATTCCTCTATCTGCTGGTCATAGAAAATGTCATCATATTAACCTCACATGATCCATCGACTGCATGGTGTCATCGACCAGTTCCCGGAATCCAAGACCTGCCAAGCTCCAGGCTTCATTAGATGGTCTCTATTACGTGCATACACGTGGAAATGGAATCGAGACAGCTTCCTCTTCAGCATTGAACGACTGTTGAGTGTTCAGACTCGATGTGTTCCCGTTTCCTTCCCATTGCCTCGCGAGTGTTATATTCATCGAAGTTATTCTCATTAGCTCGCACCATGCTTCCTATACAGTTATGACGTTCGTATCCATCTCGACATCGCAAGCTTATCGTGTGGCACGTTATTGGTTGCTTGCATGTTGTCTTCCGACTTTAGAAATATTATCAGCAGACTTGGCTCGCTTGGCGGGCTGAGCATCTCAATACAGGTCCACAGGGAGAGTTCCTGGGATTCTAGTCAATGGAGGCCTCACAACTGACGCTCTTACGAAGGTTGCAGGAGTGTCATCAAGGTGGTAATGCACGTGTTGCTTGGCCTTGACGATGTTCTGACGTGGGTTAAGATATCTAACAGACATAGTAGATGCTGAAGTACTCTGGGACTAAGCAATCATCTTGGCGTCCAAGTTAGAACCATCCATTTTCAGGGTCCGAGCGAAGGAATCCTCAGCAAAATCGATCCGTCATAATCTTCATCGGGCCTTCTGTGTGCATCGTCTTGAACTCGTTGAGCCACAAAGCCTCCCCGGGCCTCTCGGGAGGTCGATGGTTGGCAAGTACACTCCCGGCATCCTGTAAGGTGAAGATGGCATTGATAAAGTAGTTTGTTGATAGCTTACCTGGTCTACCCTTTCGACCGAACCACTCTCGGTTACCCAATCATATAGACTATCATTCGAGCTAGGGAGTATGATAGAGGAAGTTGACATGCTTGGCCGCCATGGCTTGTCATCTGACAGCGGAACATATGCGCCTTCAACATGTTCCAAAAGTACTAATGCCATTGGACAAGGGGCTAAATGGTCTGTCCGATTTGCCTCCCGGAGCTAAGCGCCGCTGGACTCAGCTGGAACAAAGGAGCGAGTTACTGCCGCCAAGCACAAGCCCTCAGCAGCGGCGCCGAGACGAACGCCGTAGTCGGACTGTGATCCTCAAGGTCTCGGCGCTGGCCCGAGACAGGGGTCCCTTTGCATTAGCTACATTGGCGTAGGCGTACCTTGATATGAGGTCTGATGGCGCCGTAGGAATAAAGTCGTAGCGTCGTAGCGAGATTGCAATCGTCCGTCTACATGTCTACTGTGCTATTCTTACAGTGAGATTTACTCACAATTTCTGTAAGATGGACGCAAATGCCTTGTTTGCTGTCACATCCATCGGGGCTGCAGCGTGGTCGGTGCGTATCATACTCTTCCATTTGCCCACCGTTATGTTGCCATCGCTCCGGGGTTGCTCAGCATCGGGGCACGATCCTCAACGTCGCGGACCACGTTGGAGGACCCCTTAAGATGCTGCATGCAAGAATGAGGGATTTAGGGAAATCCGAAGCTTTTCTGCATATGCTTATGTGGCGAGCCAAGAAACTACCAAGCTTCTCCTTTCCCATTCGTGCACGGAACGTGGGCTGACGGGCTGACGGGCTGACGGGCATGCCTTTCATTTGAGACCTGCTCGGCCTGCTAAACTACCCAGCTTCGTCTGCGTTTAACGAACTTCAATCTGGTCAATGTCCATATCGTCCTTATGTTCTCTGATATTGAACACAACTTCCGCATACCACCCACAGGTATCCGTACCGTCCCCTTAAATCGACGTGCCTCACAATGCCGGACGAGGAAAAACTCGATCTTAGCACGACATTCAACCCAGAGAACTCCCAGGCAGGTACTTCTAATCGTGGCATTCTGAGGCATCTTTCTCATGAGGTCAATTCTGGCTTGGGGTCTCTACCTTTACTTGCCTGCTGCTTCGCGACTGGTCTCACTGACGGGACTTTATACAATGGTGAGAGGAAATAGTCTTATAGCGTGTAGCTATTCCGTTGCTAATATGTCTGATAATATTCAGCCTATGGAACTTTTGTGTCAATGCAAACTGGTAGGTCGTGGCACTCTTGTGATATAGCTCTAGTCTGTCGGCGTGATTCTAAAGCTTCGCTAGGGAACACCGTCTTCGTTGCGCTCGGTGCATCTGGGCAAAACAACAAGCCTTTCGGATGGGCCCGCTCCCTTTGCTCGATAGGCTGTTTCACCATAGGATGCCTCGCATTCTCTCGACTGCACAAATTCATCGGTGGAGGACGCTTGCGAAGAACTCTCCTATTCTCTTTCACCCTGCAGACAGTCTGTGTTGTTGTCGCGGCCACAATCATACAGACCGGCATTGTCGACGGCACATATCCCTCGCAGAGAGATCCGGCAGACGTGGATTTTATCGAACTTGCACCCGTGGCGCTACTCAGTTTCCAGGCTGCAGGCCAAATCGTGAATAGTCGTGGATTGGGTGTCAGCGAGGTGCCTACGGTGGTGATCACAAGTCTGCTGTGCGACCTGGTAAGCGACGAGCGTATTCTGGACCCGGTTAGGAAAAATGTGAAGCGGAATCGCAGAGCTCTGGCCTTCGTACTCACCCTGCTGGGAACCATATGCGGTGGATGGATCTCCAAGGCCACAGGTGCTGTGCAGCCAAGTCTCTGGTTCGTCGGTGCTATTAAAGGAGCAATCACACTCTCGTGGCTAGGGATAAAATAAACATAGGTCCTCAGAAATATCCCATCATGTTTATTTACTCGATGCATTTATAGGCAGTTTGATTCCATGCTGTTAACTCGATTGTTTCCTTATCAGTCTTGACAGAAAATCCAAGCTGAGCGGCTTAATCGCCCGAGTTGGAATAACAAAATAGCCATTGACACAGTAAACAAAGCCCTTCACACGGCTATAGAGACAACTGTACAATTCCGTTACACTGACGCTTTCCGTAATGATTTGATCCTTGATCAATTGATCACGAAGCTCGAATGTCGCAAGGGGCCTGGTGTTCCGAAGAATAGCTATCAGGGCCGCGATAATCACCCTTGCAACCTCTGGCTCTCTTGTAATATTGCTAAGTAGAGAGCTCTCTATCTGTTCGATCTTATGCAAGTTGCAGAGGTATCTTTGGGCGGCGCGCAGAGAACGCTGTCCCTGCAACCGGCTCATGATGACTCGGGCCAGAAATAAACCACCACCAAGTCTATTGGTGGCCTCGACGGCATCGGCCACGAGGTCATTGGCCCGTGGACCCTCGGGCTTACATTTTGACAGCCTCCCGAGCTTCTTCTTGACGTATTTCATGACACCCTGCTCCATATCCTTGTGAGTGTACGTCAACACTGGCCCAAATGACTTGCCCAGGATGAATTTCTCGCGACTGGTGACGAGTACCTTGACCTGTACCTTGGGAGTCCTCTCTCGTACAAGTTCTGCAAACTTGTCTAGGAGCTTCTCCGTGTCGCTCTCGCTGTCGTGGACGCTGTCAAGAACCACCCAGACCTGGGCAAGCGATTGAATGAGCCGACATAATATGGTGAAGAGAGATTCAAGAGTATCTGCCTGACTAATTCGCTTTATCAACTCTTCTACCCCTCCTACACCCGACAGAGTGTCTGGGCGCTTTCTGACGATATCCCAAATGAGGGCTAGGAGTATTGAAGAAGCTGTGTGTTTGCACTTGGGGCCGCAATTCAGAAATACGGTCGGGGTCCAATCTTTGGCCATACTCATCTTCATTATCTCCCTATATATCAATGCAGAGATCGCTGTCTTGCCTGAGCCAGCGGGACCGGTTATGCCTAACATACTGGAAGTCGGTGACTGCAGCCAGGATCTGTACTGGTCGTTTTCGAGGACAAAATCATACGTATTCCACGCCTCTATTGTTTGCCATTTCTGTAGTATCAGGTCATTTTCATCGATTTCATTGGCACTGGACAGGAGGAATTGTCGGAGCAGAAGTAAAGAGCCGCTACATAAAGCTTCGTTCGCATCTGTATGAAGCAATCAGACTCAATATGTCCAGGGTATGTAGCCCTCATACATAACTCACCTCGCTGGAATTTATCAACTGATAGATCTCGATTTGCAACCATCCGCAAAGACATGTTCGCTAGGTGCAAAGCGCGGACCCCATACGATGCTACGTGCTGTGTTGTCTGTGACGTCTCTGCTTGCTGCAGAGCGATAGTGGCCATCTGAGAAGGCCTAGATGCAATATATGCTGATTTTGAGGCATCAGCAGCCCTCTGGACACGGTCAACTATCAAGCCATCGACATGAAAAGGCAGAACTGAGACTATTAGCAGATGAAATTCCGACGGGCCATAGAACCCACAGGTGATGCCTTCCTCTTCGTTGAAGACTGCATCATGTTCCATGTCGGGAGTCATGTATGTCGTTATCACTGATAGCGTGGGCTCCAATAGTACATAGATTGGAAGAGAATAGGTATTGAGGCAATTTGAAAGCTTAGATATTGCTAGGTTGTAGTCTAGCGGAGTGGATTGAAGTGAATCAAAGGAAGTGAATCAAATGAGGCACAGTCTTTATTCACGGGTGCCAACGATTAGTAGTTAATGCTTTGAATTAAGAGGCACTGGATGTTACAGAATCCTTCCACAGACTTCTGGGAGAAGTGAAGATGATCCGCTTATAGATACGAGACTGGCGTACACCCTGTACGGAACCACTCTAACAGCTAGTTGACTTTTATCTTAACATTGTTTGCAGCCCCAAACGAACTCACCGTTTTGGCGAACTGTCAACGATTTGAGATGAAGTCCTGGTGAATTTGGTTCGAGATCCCCGGGCCTCAACATGAGCTAGCCGTGACTTCATGTGCCCACGTTACATTAGAAGAGACTATTGATAGCCACTTGAGGCCATATGTGAGCTTCTTCAATGTATAGGATGCTCCGATGAGGTTAACGACACGGATAATGAGATATCTTAACATCATATCGTACTTACGACATTGTCTCTTCCCTAGTAATTTGTTTTTCGTTATTAATTGAATCTTTACTTAGTCGATCGTTGGCCTACAACCTTCAATACTGGATCCTGGACCCTAGATCTCGTTTATCTCGTACCTGCACCTTGGTGACAGTGCAGTAGCCTTTTTGGCTTCAGGTCCATTTCACCCAGCGCCTGGTTCTTTGTTTAGCTCGACGTTTGTGGCAACCGTGCCGTAAGTTGTGGAATGACATCCATATCACTCGTGACTCACTAGCGGATAGGTCGGGGCAGCAATTATGAGCATATGCAAATCCAATCCCTTCTATTTGTTCTGTGAAAAAAGATCTATATCCGTTCATTTTTCTATGGTTAACGGTGCGTCAATAGTTTTGGTAAATTGGAGTTTAACAGACCCCTAAGATGCTAGATAAGCCATAGTACCTTTCAATCTTCACCACTAGGCGTTGAGTCAATATTAACATGGCAATCCTAAATCTTTGGTGCACGCTGTCCTCGAATCATGCTATTATACTACAGTTTTATCCTCAGTGTTTGTTCCGGCAATTGCCTCCTCGGTCATGCCACTATACTGGGAGTCCTTAAGCGCCATGAGCTTCTCAATCAGATCATTTCCGTCTCCCACGCGTTCCATGAGATCCTCAGACGTGCTGGCTCCCAACTGAGCCCGCCTATAATTATACCATACATTAAATCCAACTGTATCGGTCTTGGTCATGGAGTAGCTTACCCCTCTGCCTTGTAGATACCTGGGAAAGGATCTGGATGTCGACGGTGGTCATGCTCTGAATATCGATTCTGTCTTGCTCCCGAGCAAGTTCTCTCGTAATCTTGGGCGAGTTGACTTCTAACCCAAGGACGATCAGTCAAAGCGCATATGCCCTGGCCGTCCGCCCCGGAGGATCCATGGGGAATTAGAGCTCTCCATGGCTGGTGCTTGGTGGACTCGACCATCTTGTTGTCTATGGTTATTATCTCTCCACGATTGGCTAAGCAAGTACTATGCGGCCGCAAAAGAGTTGCCTGGATCATGGACTTGAAGAAGCCTAGAAAGAAGAAGAGCCGTGAACAGCTCTAGTATATATAGCCCACTGAGTCAGCCGAGGACAAGCCTGTCATGGACGTCAAATTACCGGTAGCAGGTGTGCTCGAGGGCCATGTATCACGAGACGAGTACGAAATCTCGGGAAGCTATATCCTTCCGGTTACCCCCAGCTCTCAAGGGCATGATACACAAATACCACCGTGTAAATGGTACTCCCTGAGCTCGCCTATGCTGGCAAATGAGTGGTTCGAGGTTCGCCTGAGGACCTATTCGAAACGAATGGGTTTCTGATGCTTGGTCAAACATCCAATCAACCAGTATTCTCAGATCAAGCCATACCTAAACTCTGGAAATAACGGTAGCCCGCATTGTGTCCCACAGGATGGCTTTATCACGACCATGCTTTGTTGGCAATATTGTATGCATTTCACCATTCCTCCAGACAGTTCAGGCAGTTCTGAAACACCTATGCGATATTTGCAGAACCATCCCATCGATTACTATTAAGATTGGCCATATATACATTCCTATGCTTTCTTGCTGTACCCATTGATAGATCGAGCAATCTAGCTTCCAGTATTTCGGCTCCGTTTTCATCATGGAGTCCAGTAACGATATAGGAGATATCCCTCAGTCTCAACAAGTCCATGTTTCTATGGGCTTCCTAAGAGACCTTCAACTTTACAATGTCGAGAAGCCGTATCATCTAACTATCTCAAAGGATCGAGAATCAGACACCGTGCTCACCAATATTGTCCATGATCTCTACAATGATGTCCCTGTTACCAACGTACGCGGTTCCGAGACGTACTTTGAATTGGATACACACGGATTCCAGCTTGCCAGACATAGGACCTCAATGAGCATTGAAGATTTTGGTTCGCCAGAACTAGTCCAAGGAAGGTATTTTCCGGAAATGGCAAAATACCTGGAGCATCATCTTGGAGCCCGAGAGGTACGAATAATGTTTTACAATGTTAGGCGTCGATCTCTGGGCTTAGTAGACGAAATCTGCGAAAAGGAAAGACAAGGGCAAGGGAGACCAATACCTGGGATACATATCGGTATATAGTTCCCCTCTTAAGCGTCTATCAATGAAGATGTGAAATATACTGACCCTCCGAATAGATGCTTCAGCCGACGGCGCATTGAAGAGAATCCAAGATAACTGGCCTTCAGAAGTGCGTTCTATTTGCGAGGGGCGGTACCAGATATTGAAGTAAGTCGACTACAAGGCAAGTACGACTAAAACTCACAGCCGCAGTGTTTGGAGACCGCTGGGCCCCCCATTGAGAGACTGGCCACTGGCGCTATGCGATGTACGCAGTGTCAACGAGGAAGATAAGGTCAAGGCTGACCTTATATACCCCGGATACGAAGGGGAGAATACGCTTCTATACTTTAGCCCTCATTATAGGTTCTACTTCGTTGACGGGCAGAAAGAGGACGAGATCTGGATCTTCAAGCAGTTTGATTCTGCTAGTGGAGTCGCTGGTGGTAGGTTACTCTCAATCGCGCTGAATTTATCAATTGCACTGACACGCTATTGTTAGGTTGTCCCCATGGTTCGTTTAAGAGTCCACAAACGACAACATCAAGCATTAGTAGCCAAAGTATTGACATAGCTGCCTTGGTGATTTATTGAGAATCTACAAGTTATAGGGAATAGTGTGGCGACGTGACCGGGGTGTCAAGCTGAGTTAATATAGGAGCTTCTAGTTCGACAAAAAGGAACAGAACATATAAACTTGGGTTTAGTCGCCATAAAGTCCTTAAATGATGTCAGGTAAGCCTGCAAAGACGACCGAAAGAAAGCAATAACATCTACAATAAGGAAATGAGACGGAATTGAATGAAAACGGCACAAAAAGGTGTAGATGCGGTGAGTGTGGATCGAACACACGACCTTCAGATTTCAAGATTGAAGTTTGTCTTCAGTCTCTATGGAGGGTTAGAGATTAAACAAAGTCTAAGGAACTAGCACAGTTTCACTACTTACGACGCTCTCCCAGCTGAGCTATCCCCGCTGGTATAGCGATCATATTTTTACTACCACATATAGGTGTAGATGGACATGCTTCGACTGAAAAAAAAGTTCAAAAAAAAGAACGTGTTGCGGTGAGTGCGGATCGAACGCACGACCTTCAGATTTCAGGAATGAAGTTGTTCTTCAGTCTGACGCTCTCCCAACTGAGCTATCCCCGCTGACGTTAAAAATGAAGACTTTTAAATGTATATATATTATAACAACGTTAAAAAAACATGTAAATTTTTATTCGTTAATTATTTTTATTAAAAAATTACGTAATTATTATAACGTTTTATATAAAGTTTTATAAAAAGTTTTAAATTTATAAAGAAGTTAAATTATAAAATAAAATTATTTATTTATTTTAAAAAAATAATAAAAAATTAAAAAAGTTTAATTTATAAAAAAAGTTTTTTTTAAAAAAATATTATTATTTTATTTAAAGGATATATTACGTTAAATCTTAAAGAAATTATTATATAAAATTAATAAGTAATTAATAAATAATTAATAAGCTTTTTTAATTAACGATTAATGGAAAAAGCAACGTTAATAAAGGTTAAAAAGCGTTAATAAGCGTTAACGTTAAATAAATCGCGTTAAATTTTAAATTTTATCTTTTTCCATTTAAAAATTAATAACTCGACGAATAATTACTTAATCAGGAAATAATTAACATTAATATAAAGTTAATTTAATTCCGGTTTTAATAATTTAAAATGCACGATGATACGACTTTTTATTATAATAACTTTATGGCTAGCTTTATATAAAAGTTATAATTACGGTTTTTTTAATATTAAATCTTACATAATAATCGCATTTATTATAATTATAATTACATTTATACTTGTAATTATACGTTATTAAGGTAAGTTTTTACGTATATAAGGTTTTAATTAATTAAATATAACCTTTATAATTAATTTTTTTTAATCTTAATATTTTTTAATTAACTTTAAGTTTAACGTAATAAAGGCCGTATAAAGTAAGCCCCTTAATAATAATATTAAAATTCTTTAAATATAAAAGTTTTTTTACGTTTAATTTTAAGTTTTACTATTTATACTACCTTTTTTTATTATTAAGCTTTATTTATATTATTAATACATTAACTTTAGCTATATTATTAAATACTTTATATATATATTAAATAAAGCAGGCGGTTAACACTTAATATTATAACGTTTTTAATTAATTAAAATTATTTATTTTATAAACTTTATTTATATTAAATATTATTATATTATTATATAAAAATCTTTATTATTAATAAAATTATTAATAATAAATTAAGAATTAATTTAAACTATTAATATCTTTAAAATAATAAATTATAAAGTTTTGATATTTTTACATTATATCTTTTTAAACATAATAATATTTTAATCTATATATTTTAAACTTATATTTAATAATCATTATTTAATGAATATATTTATTAAAATTTAACTTATTAAAATTATGTAAAGTTTTTTTACTTATAAAAATTATTAAAATTAATGATAAAGGTTTAAATAAGCCTTAATTATTATGATTAAAGTTTTTATCGTTATTATTAAAGCTTATTATAAAGGTTAAAAAGTTTAATATATTTAATGTAATTTATTATATAAAATGTTTTAATCTTTAATTATAATTATTAAAAAACTAATATATATTATTTAAAAAGTAATTATTAAGTTTATTATAATTGTCAGTTTTAAATTTATTATTATTAAATTTTTATTTAAACTTTTTAATATAATATAAATAATAAAACTCTTACTGTTTGTTAGGAGTGGGATCGGCTTTAACGATATAACTATTATTTTATTTTTACCTTTTTCTACTAGTTATTTTAATAAATAATTTCTTTATATTATTATTAAAGGTTATTTTATATTTATACGTCTTTAAATTATCTTTATTTATAATTATATAATAAATGGAATATTGATTATTAACGTTATTATTATTTATTATATTAATAATATAATAAGTAAAAATAGCTTAAATAAAATAAATAAATTTTTTTTATAAATATATATATAATTAAATAATATAGTTAATTTTAATATATAGAAAAGATTTATATATTTAAATCTTTTAATTTATTTAAGAGATTTCATATATGTGTATCGAGACGATATTTATTTTTATATTTTAAGTTAAGTTTTAAGATTATAATGATATAATTTTTATCTCATAAAATATAAATATTATTACGAAGAAAGATTATATTATATAAATAATTAATAAATTTTTTAAACTATATATTATCTTTAAGTTTAAATTTAATTATATTATTAATAATTACTTAATTACGATAAGTTTTTAATATAATATAATTTTCTTAAATTAATATAAAATTATATATTATAAAGTATAAGCTTTTATTATTATTATAATTATTTAAGTTATAAAAGATAAAAAGAATGAAGTTATTAATGTATAAGTAAGAGTTATTAATGTTAAATTTATTAATATTTAAGGCGTTAGTATTTAAATCGCTAATATTTAAGGCGTTAATGTTTAAGGCGTTAATATTTAAGATGTTAGTGTTTAAGGTTTTATGGCGGGTGGCGATAGTTAAAGTATGTTTGATTTTTAAAGTTTTTTATAGTTTAAATATTTTATTAAGGTAGATTTAATTATAGAAATTAAATATAATTAAGTATAGTTAATTTATAATATAATATTAATATTATTTAAATTATTAAGAGAAAAGGTTTTATTATTTATATATAAAGGGACATAAAAATAATATTGTTTAATAAAAATAAGATTATTAATAAATATTATTTTGTTTTTTAATTTAATTTATTTAAATAAAAAGTAAAGATTTTTGTCATTTATCATTTAATCTTTACTTAACATTTAAATATTACTTATAAAAATGTAGTAGATATAATAAATAATTCTATAATTTAATAAGCTATAATTTAATATTTAAGAAGTTAATAATTTAATAAATAAGATATAACTTAAATAATAAATAATAACCTTTTTCTTTAATTACTATTATTTTATATCTTTAGGTATTAATAGTGTTAGAATAATAAACGGTTAATATTTTATTATAAATAAAGTAATAAGTTAAAATTAATATATAATATACGTTAATAAAAACAAATGTAAATAGAAAAGTTAATAATATTATAAGTTAAATAAATTATATATAAGATATTATTCTATTTTAACGGCATTTTCAGACCTTAATTATTCCGTAATTAATTAAAAATATATATTTAATTAAGCCTTAAACTTTATAAAATATTTATATAATATTTATTTATAAACTTTTTATTTAATTTATAAAAATATTATTATATTAATATAATATAATCTTATTTATAAATTTAGAATTATTTAATAAAAATAAAAAGCTTTAATTATTTTTATTTATTTAAATTTATTATATTTATTATAATCTTTATCTTTATCTTCTTTTTTACTTTTTTTTTCTTCCTTTTTTACTCTTTATAAACTGTTGATCGTATAAGATTATAATATTTTATAATCTTTTTTTTCTTAATTATACATTTGTTTTACCAGAATAATAAGTTTTAACTTATTTTTAAAACTAATAAGACGTCTTTATTAATAGCTTTAAGTTCTTAGTTATATTTTAAATTATATAGCTATAAAAGTAGGTATATTAATAAAAATAAATAATATAAATTTAAGAAGATAGCTTTATTAACAATCTTAAATATTTTATTATATTATAGGTTATATAATTATTAATAATCTTTTATTTATAATATTAAGTTATTTAAGACTTTTATTATATTTTTATTAAAAGAATTAACGGCATATATTATTACTAATTAGGTAAAATTCTTAAAAACAATTTAAGCTTTTTTATTAAAAAGTTTAAATCTTTAATATATATAAGATTTTACTAAATAAGCTATTATTATAAAGCTTTTTATATATATTTTTAATAATATTAAGATCTTAAATATAAAAATGAGGATATTTTTTTATTATATTATAATCTAATTATTAAAATTAATTAATCTTAGCCTTCTTAATTATCTCACCAGTTTTTAATTTAAAAAGAATATTATAAGCATATAAGATATTATACTACATTTTTACTTAATCATTATAAACCTTTAAAGGTTTTTCTTTAATTAATAAATTTAATATTTTACGATATTTTTTAGTAAATAAATCAACGTAATAATAAAAGATTTAACAAGATAACTCTTTAAGTTAATAAGATCTTATATATTTTCGGCAAAGACGCTTTACTTACATATTTTATATAGCAGTATATAAGCGTTTTTACTTAATAGTTATTTCTTAAATTATTATGCATATTTTAAAGAAATTATTTTAATCATAAATAAAATAGCTTTTTAAATTTTAATACGTTAATTTAATAAAGAAGATGGTTTATTAATTATAATTTTTATTAATTAAAATATAATAAATTACTTATTTACGTTTATTTTTTATATACTTTTTATCGATATAAGAGATAATATTTTATTAATTATTAAACTTTATTTTTAAAAGATTTTATATAATATTAAACTTTTTTTCAATATTTATGTATAACATATATTTTTATAAGTTAAATAAATTTTAACGATTATAAAAAATAGTTTTAAATAATTAACCGGGTATATTTTTAAAGGTTTTAACAAAAGTATTAAACTTTTAAATAATGTTATTAATGGTAGTTTTGTTATTATTTTTTATAAGTTTTATTAACTTATTAAAAGCTTTTTTTTAAAACTTCTTTATATTAAAGATAATATTCTTATTAATATGAAATATATATAGTTATAGTTTAGCCATAAGCATATAAAAGCGAAATATACCTTACTTTACATTATTATAATTAATAATAATTATATTTAATAAGGGAATTTTAAGTTTTATATAAGTTTATTTAATATCGACTATGATTTAATTAAACACTTTAAAACATTTATTATTAATAAACTTGTAAAGAATATTAGCGATAATTTTAGTTAAGATAATTATTATTCTAATAAATAACAATATTTTATATATATTAATTTTATAAGTTATATTAAAGGAAAAGATATTAAGATATTTTTACCATATATCGATATTTTACTACTTAAGCTAAAAATAATTAATAATATAATTTTTATTAATTAAATTTATATAAACAAAATATTTAATATTTTCTTATTTAAGTTTAAAAATTAAAGCTTAAGTAAAGGTGTAATTATTTAAACGATTTTTACATAAGTTTTAACGATAATTATAAATATCCTTATCAATAAAATTCTTATTTAAAAACTATTTTAGTAAGATAGCTAAGATATCGTATAATTATATTCCTAGATTTTCTAATATATACGTTATTAATTCTTTTATTTTAATAGTAAGATTATATATATAAATAAAAATAGATACGTTTTTAATAGCTATATGATTTATATAATATTTATAGCTTTTACGTTATTTATATTATTAAAGCTAATTATTAAATTTTTAAGAAATAACTTAAACTTTTTATATATAATTGATTTTAATAATAATAACTTTTTAAATATTCTTTAACTTAGATGGGTGGATAGTATCTTTTAAGTATATAAAATTAATCATAATAGGTTTTAAATTATGATAATTACTATTATATTTTTTATAAATACCGTATTTAGCTATTTTTATAAAGGCTTTTAGGTCAGCTTTAAACTTTTTAAGCAATTTATAAAAAGGCCTTATAATAAGTTAATAATATATAAGTAGATTAGATAAAGGTATTAGCTTTAAAGCCATATCAGCTAATTAATCTTTATTAAATATAATTATATATTAATTAATATAATATTATATTAAAAAATAAAAAGTTATATAACAGATGATTTTAACGATATAACAATATAATAAAATATATTATAAAGATTTAATTAAAAAGGAAGGATTTTATTATATGTAAAGATGATTACCTTTTTAAATTAATGTTAATAGTAGGACGTAAGGCTTCTGGCTAAGGTTAATGTACTGGTAATACAAATAAAGCCTAATAGTAAAAATAAGTAGTACGAATAGTAAAACTCTTAATTTTTATATCACTTTTTTATTTTAATTAATACATTTTAATTTTTTTAATTTTTTCGTTTAACATGTTAATTAATTAAGAGTTTTTACGGTTATAAGCGTAATTATTTAACTTAAATTATTTATAATATTTATAGTTAAAAAATTAATTAATTTAATTAATACCGATAATAAACTTAAAGTTATAATTATAATTATATACGGCTTAAAATAAGTAATATTTAACGTTGAGAAATATAATTATTTTAACTATTATTTAGCTTTATATAAGATTTTCAATTTATTTGATTATTTAGCTTTTTACGGGAAAAGAAAGAAAAATAAGAAAAAATCGCGTCGCCGTACGACACGATAAACCTTTTTTAACTTATTATAATTAACTTAATTATTAACTTTAACTTAAAAAGTCATCGTTATAATAATAACTATGAATTTTACGGCTTAATAGTTAAAAGATGTTATTAATATAATTATTACTTAAGTAATTAACACTTTACGTAATAAATTTAATTACGAATTAACTTAAATTTAAGCTTAATAATAATAATAATAATAATAATAATAATAATAATAATAATAATAATAATAATAATAATAATAATAATAATAATAATAATAATAATAATAATA